>CAUYRT010033976.1:0-163089 GCA_963574885.1 Lepilemur ruficaudatus
CCATGGCATCAGCCTCGCTCACAACAACCTCAAACTCCTGGCTCAAGCAATCCTTCTGCTTCAGCCTCCCGAGTAGCTGGGACTACAGGCATGCGCCACCATGCCCGGCTAATTTTTTTCTATATATTTTTAGTTGGCCAATTAATTTCTTTCTATTTTTAGTAGAGACGGGGGTCTCGCTCTTGCTCAGGCTGGTTTCGAACTCCTGACCTTGAGTGATCCTCCCGCCTCGGCCTCCCAAAGTGCTAGGATTACAGGCATGAGCCACTGCACCCGGCCAGAATCTGAAATTTTTTAAGCACTGACATGATACTCAAAGGATTTTGGACTTTGGATTTTTGGATTTACATGCTCAACTGGTAAGTACATGCAAATATTCTAAAATCTGGAACACTTCTGGTCTCAAACATTTCAGATAATGGATACTGAATCTATAATATTAATATATTCTGGATTTGAACCAAGACCTAACTCTAGAGTCCATGTTTTTTCATTATGCTGACTATTCTAGGAGTGTAGGGCCTGGGATCATCATAAGGACTAAGCCTGGAATAAATTCCAGGGCATTCTTTGTCCTCTTCTGTTATGCTCTTTCCCAGTATTTCTGTTCAGGTGGAATAGGCTTAGTTGAACATCAAAAGCTGTCTTGTCAGAGAAAATAAAAGAGAGCTTTGTTATTTTTTAGCTCTTGGGTGGGGGAAGCTAGAAAAGGATAGGATGAAAGAAGGAAGGGGTTGGGTAGCGCTTCTACTTTGTATTGGGGTGAGGCAAAGGGAAATTGACTGTCATGTGGATGTACACGTGAACCTCAAAGAATTTTTAGGTTCAGTTAAGAAGGCTTTGTAAGCTACCAGGGAAATCATCTAATCTGATGCACTAGAAAAATAAGAAAAGTTTCCAGAAGAGTCAGAGAGTTAAATGGAAAAAAAGTTAAATGGAAAAAAAGCTACACGATGCAGGAAAAGACAAAGCTGTGTGAACACTGGCACAAGGATTGGGTTCGGGAGGCCCCTTTCTTTGAATGGAGTGATAAGGGATATTCAGTTCAGCAGTTATTTATGGTGTTGCTGCAGAGTCCATGCAAGAGACTCTGTAGAACTAAAAGAAAAAGACCTTGGGAAATTAACAGGCTGATGAGGACAAAATAAAAATAGGTAACTGCAATATCTAATGTGCAGGGGCGGTAAGGGAGGCAGCAGTGATAGCGGAGAAAGTCAAACTAACCTGGGTTTTATTCTGGTCCATCATTAGGATGCTTTGTGACCCTGAGCAAGTTATGACTCTGGGATCCAGTTTCCTAATCTGTAAAATGGGTACCTTGCAGGGATATTGCAATGATAGGAAATGTATATAAAATGCTTGACATATAGTAAACTTTAATGATGGTCACAATTTCATTATTATTAAGTGCTGTGAAGTTCAGATCAGGAAAAGGAAGAATCTGGTTGAGCAGGTTAGATTGGAAAAGGTTTTTTATGGGGTTGATTGGGGTCTCAGAAGGGATAGTATTATGTAAGCATGTGCAGCAAAGAGTCAGCGCCAGTGTCTCATCTCAGTTCCTTCCTGGTAGGAGCAGGAGCTAGACATCTCTTACACTACTGTAGCTGGTCTGGAGCCAATGCCAAAGTCCAGAGGAAAACAACTAATTTCAAATAAGCAGCAAGTTTCAAATAAGCAACAGATTTCAAATAAAGAGTCAAGTGGTCAGGCAGATGAGGGCCAAACCCAGGGAAATAAGAATTTGAGCCCGGGTCAGGCACCTAGCTGGCTGGAAATCCAGCTGGCTAGAAGTTCTGGGCGACAGTCTCAGTGGAAGAGCAGGGCAGGGCAGGCCAGAGTGTCGGATCTGTGAGCTCCTCCAACTTAACTTTCTGCTTTTAGTGATTGGGGCAGGAGGTTGTGGATCCAGGTGGATTTGAGGTCCCCACAGAGAATAGACAGAGTAATCACTGCCTCCAAAGCGTGAACCCTCCTGGTGGTAGGTGTGATGGACAAGTGAGGGGTCCCAGCAACCAACTCTCGCAGGCTGAGGGCTCACTCAGATGTTAAGTTCCCCACTGTGAACTTGCTTCTAATCAGAGAAAAACCAGCTCTGTAAATCTCCCAGCATCTGCATATTTGCATACTAACCAGGATGTTTTCTATTCTTAATAAAAGCTACTTTTATTTGTCTTGAATGCTTATTTTTGAAAATGCAAAAAATACAAATATTACCTGTAATGTCACCATCTAGATGTAACCACTGTTAATATTCTTGGTATGTTCCTTCCAGGCTTTTGTCTATTCCAGTGCATATTGATGTATATATTCATGTTAAACACAGTGGGATTAGGCAATGCTTGATGTTTTGTGAGATTTTTTTCTCGTTTAAGATGTCATTATCTGTTTTCATTTTGTATCATTTTAATAGATGAATAGTATTTCATTTTATGAGTTTATATAATTCCCCACTGTGGACCATTTACCCTTTATCTAATTTTTTTGGCTGTTATAAATATTGAAATAAACACTTTGTTATTTACCCCAAAACCTTCTCTCCCTCCATCTCTGATTGTAATTTTCTGTTTTGCAGCATTGCTGGCAGCCTGGTGTATTCCTACATCACTTTCACTGAAGAACAGCTGAGCAAACAGTCAGAGGCCAGTAACAAGCTGGACATTAAAGGAAAAGGAGCAGTGTGATCAGAGGATTGCTTCAGCTATATAGGCCCAAATTTTTGAATAGCTCAGAACACTGGCAGTTCCTACGCAGATGCTGAGGTGTCTTAATGGAGAAAATACCATTCCTTTGCACTTGTACAATCTGAGGATTGATTGCTGCCTTTTAAAATTTTATGATGAGAGAAACTTATAATTGACTCTATTTTTAAGTATGTTTTAATTAATTTATATCAAACTGGAAAACGTACTGGGCTTTTTAATTTATTTTTCTTCTATACTGACAGTGAAACATCAATGTTTTGAAAATATTTTATTCCATAGTTTGATATCCAGATGTCTCTGAGAGCTGCATATATAATGTGCTCCAACTGGAGCTTCATCATTCGAATTGTTGCTGCGTCTGGAGGCAGTTTAGCCTTTCGTCTGCTGGAAATGCAGCTGAGTATCTGAAATTTCTCTTCTTTTATTTCTTATGGTTGCATTGTCTTCATAATATCATCTATGCATTTGCCAAAGACAATAACTTTGGCACTAAAAAATTTGTGGGGCTTTGAAATGTGTTGTTGGCTTCCCTGAGAACTCATAGGATAAGCAGAGTGCATTCCTTGAAAATATGTTGTTCCTTCTTTCTTGTGGAGGATAGAGATAAGGAAGGGATGGAGGAGATAGGCTTTTCACTCATTTATATTAATCTGTCTGGCTCTTTGATTCATCTAAAATGTATTGAGTGTATGTCCCAGGCATTGTGCTAAGTGCTGGGGATACAGAGACGTTTTGGGAGGTAGTTGAAAGATTTCTCTCCTGCCATAGTAACTGAAGCTAAGACTTGAGAATTTAACTCTGTCAGTCCATTCAGAAGATGTTGTGACTAGGAGCAAGTTGTTTCAGCACTCAGAAACTGCGAATCTGTAAATGGGATTAGAAGCACCTGTCCTACCTGCCCCACAACAGTGTGAGTCCGGATGCTGCCGTGGGGGATGAAGTGCACGTGAAGAGCCGCAGTTTGTAAACCAGCGCAGCTCAGCACTGACACCTTCTCTGCGTGACAATGGCAGACAAGCAAGGTGACCACCATCTATTTCCCCGTGCCTCCTTCCTCTAGGTTTGGTTGCTACTCTTTTTACTCTTTTTGGATGAATATGATAAAGTCCCACATTTCTGAATTTGTTGGTTTAAGGGGAAAGGCTGGTTTAACATTTTTGTATTGTCAAAGTTTTGTCTTTCTCTGGCGGTGTCAGTGTTAGAGCTGTCATCTTCCTTCTTCCTTAAATGGCATGAACAATGGGCATAGCTCTCTCCTTTGGACACTCCCATCTACACCATATGCCCCTGGGCTCACTTAATGAGCTTGCCGGCTTCTCTCAAGAGCAACGCCTCACCATGGAAGAGCAGCCATGAACAAGCGTTGACTGAACTGCCCATTGGCAGGGCTGGTGGTTGGGTGTTGACTCAAACACAATCCTGTGACTTGACTCAGAGACACCCATTGACTTTGGGGATGAGTGTGTTTGCTTGGGTCAGTTGTACAGTCAGTGTACAAGAGGTGGGTACCTTGGCACTGATGCACACGCTAGCTTCTGTTTCATTGGGTTTGGAATCCACTGGGCTCTGTTGACTTAAACAGAATTTTGGTGTCTCAACAGGGAACCAGGAGAGTTTTGATTTCTTTTCATTTGAAAAATTACATTAAGGTCATTTTCATATTCATGCCTTTCCCTTATTTTAGTTTGTGTTTATGTGCCTGGCCAGTGGTACTGTGTCCCTAGAATTAACCCTTTGGCCAGCTGTCAAGTTACAAACTCCATGTGAGAGATTTAGGTTTACTTTTTTCTAGCATCATTTGACCTGAGAAACACTGGGAGAGAAGGATATTATCTTGAGTCAGATGGGTCTGATTGTCCCGATTTTACCAATGAGAAAACAAGACTCAGAAGAAGGTGACTTGCTATAAATCAAAATCCATGTTCTTTCCACTGAACCATGCAGCCATTTGAGTAACTGTCTTTGCCCTCTGAGAGAGTAAGGAAACAGAGGTGCTAGCTAAGTTGGCTTGAGCTCTTTCAAAGAGGTAAGCAGTTGACAGAATTTGGGGTCAGAGAGGAACAGACTTGGCAAATCCGGGAGAGCGACAGTTCACTATGTCCTGGAGCCTTATCCAACTTCAGGCTGACCTCAGTTGATAAGCGCTTCTGGCTGTAAATGTTGCCTAACACTGCCTGTTTTGCTTGGGTAGCCTGGAAGGGCATACTGAGAGGTAATTTTAGTGATTCTACCAGCCACATGAAGTGGGGAATATTAGAAATATTTTGTGTTGTAGAATTTTCATCATGAAAGGCCTTTGGATGTGTTTAGGGGTGTTGGGCTAGAACCCCACCAGGGGTTGACTGCTTCCTGGGGATCTGGTTCCCTTGGAGGTCTGTCCCCTCTCCAAGTTTATTTGAGAAAATCATGTATGGTTATAGCTTCACTAAATGCACATGACAGGCCTCTTTACCTCAGAGCCCTGGCTTATTCTGAACCTTCTGGCTGACCAGAGCAGTCTAGCAATTTACAGCTTCTGCCCTGTCCGTGTTTGATTCCTGGATACGTCCTTCAACTGCCACCAAATTTCAAGATAATAGAAGCCTGGGCCGAGTTGGAGATTGAATAGACTGGCCAACCTCTTTTGGAGTTTGTGTTTTCAATTATTTGTACGCATGATATAATATACTAGAGATTTACCTATTAGTCTGGCACCTCCCAGAATGTCTGGATTTTGCCCCAAAGTTGGTATCTTACTGGGCCAAAATTCTCTGACCTATTAACCACTACCTCCTGGGAGAAAAAGTCCGTATAGAGTTAAATCCTCAATTTGTCCACTGAGACAGATGAGCTATGGTAAGAATTCTGAAAACCAAATTCTATGACTGGTGGCTCCTGTTCCTTGAGTTAGTGAAAGTGAAGTCCTCTTTGGCCAGTCTGCTTTTAGTCAGTGCCAAATGGATTAGAATAACCCTGGTTGGCCAGACTGCACATTGCCAACGTGTCACCTGAGTTTTAATTACCTCATGTGGCTGTTGACTTTATGAGTCAACCATTTGTAGGATCCAACTTGCATGTAAGTTAAAAAAGTGCATTTGCAAGTTTTCTTTAGTCCTTTTATATCAGGAATCCATGGAAGGTTTTGGTCAGTAAAGATGATGAAAGATCTTCACGGAAAGAAGAGCAAAGTTTAACATTTGATTGATTTGGAACAATACCTAGGATTTTGTGCCTGCCTTTGCTTTCATTATTAGAGTCTTGTATTCAGCGAGCAAAGATTTAATGAGCAGCTGTTACATGTCAGGCGTTTTGCTAAGCTCTGGGAAACAGATATATAGGACATGGTTCTTGTTCTCACGGAGTCTATGTGTAATTACAGGGAATATATAAGGTGGTGGCCTGGACCCTAAGTAAGAGAAAGGAAACAGGTGAAAGGAGTCAGTGATTTGTGAACAAGAGCTGCCTGCATAGTGATCAGTATCACTGATTCTAGGGGTGCCCCACCAGTAGAGCTAAAGCATTTTCTTAATCTGAGAGTCTTTTATAACTCATGTTACCTTCTGTCTCTGAGGTAGTGACTAGCATTCTGTTGATAGCCTGAGTTCTTCTCCCTCTACTGCACATGTTCTTGCTTCCCCATAACTGTGTAATATTGGTTCCTCCTTTGAACAAGGCTGTAATTGATTTCCTCTCCCTGAGGGAAAAATATTCAGAATAAATGAGGAAATGGGTATTAAACTATTTAATACTTAGCGCAATGCCTAATGCGTATTAGGCACTCACGTATAGTATGTAGCTACCGTGTCACTATTTCGTGGTGACACTACAGGCAAAACAAGATTCTTAATTTGTTCTCCTTAAATGCTAGAAGCAATCTGTGTATTTCCTGAAAAACATGACCCTGTACCTCATTGCCTCTAGAATGCTGAGATGACAGTTTCTGTTCACTGTCTTTTCTTTTTTAAAAATACCTACTGGACATAATTGTGGCCCTTATGTGTTGCAGGTGATTCTACCTGTTTTTTAAAGATAACAAAATTACTTTCTTATTGTGATGGTGAATGTTAAAAAAGGAAAATTATTTTCTATCTCAGAGGAATATAATTTGTTTTCAGAACAGTAATTCACTTAAAATTTTCTCAATTTTTCACTTTAAGATAGCTCCTATACAGGCTGGACATTCCTTCTTCCCTTCTCTGAATTCAAGGAACTTGACTACATGCTGCCTCTGCTTCCAGGCTTGTCTCACTTGTCAGTGTGTGTGAGTCTCTGGTGCCACCACTGTTTTCTAAACCTGTCTTCTAGTTCTTACTTTGAGGGTGCCACTTCATGGTATGAGGAGATGTTATACAGTGGGGTTTTTTTTTTTAGCTTTGTTTTTTGAAAATACTTTTTAAAAAGAAATCTACTGGTTAGATTTATTGTCTCAAAAATGTTTTTAGAGATTATTTTGTTCGCCAGTATTTACTTTCTCATGATGATGATTAACTGATTTTGGTCTACAGGTGTTAGCCTCTCACAATATTTTTTCAATATAGATTCTATTATATTTACCGAATGACCATTTTAGTGTTTTTAAAAGGTTTTAGGTATGGAAATCAGGTAACATAAACATGAAAATTATGTGCCTAAATATTTTTGTAATGATGTAAAATAAATACTTTTTCCTGAAAAGATGTATTAATTCCTTTCTGAGTGCATGCAGAGACAAATACAGAGCTGGAAGTCTGCCCACATTTGAGAGGCTGGCATCCAGTTAGTTAATTGAGATCTAATAATAGGGAAAATACTGTTTTCCATACAAATGCTTGTCTTGAACAGTACATGTGATTAAATATCCAGTGTCTTTCGAATACTTGTGGTAAATTAGAAGGAAGGGAAAGGAATGCTAACCTTTCTGCTTTCAGGATATTTCATCTGCATAATCAGGTTTCTAAGTCTCTGAGTAGCTTCACTAGGAAATAACCCAACAATCTGCTCACCAAAGTTGAGGGAGGGGCATTTTGGTGTGGGCATACTCAACAGTGATAGAAGTACATTTTAAGGCATGTCACAGGGAGAAGCACATTATGGCATTTTTTATAGAAACTGTGGTAACATACACATAAAATTTACCATCTTAACCATTTTTAAGTGTACAGTTCAGTAGTGTTAAGTTGTATTCACATTGTTGTGCAACCAGTCTCCAGAACTTTCTCATCTTACAAAATTGCAACTCCATACCCATTAAACAAAAATTTCTCATTTTCCCCTCACCTCAGTCCCTGATGATTACTATTCTTTCTGTTTCTATGAGTTTGGATGCTCTAAGTACTTTATGTAAGTGGAATCATACCATATTTGTCTTTTTGTGACTGGCTTACTTCACATAACGTAATGTCTCTGTCATTCATCCATTTTGTAGCATTTGTCAGAATTTCCTTTTTAAGGCTGAATAATATTCCATTGTATGTGTGTACCATTTTGTTTATCCATTCATCTGTTGATGGATACTTGGGTTGCTTCCATCTCTCAACTATTGTGAATAATGCTACTAGGAACATGGGTGTGCAAAACTCTTTTCAAGATCCTGCTTTCATTTTTGGGGGGTATATACCCAGAAATGGAATTTCTGGATCATGTGGTAATTCTATTTTTAATATTTTGAGGAACCACCTTACTGTTTTCCATTATGGCTGCCTCATTTTACGTTGCCACCAATAGTGCACAAGGGTTCTGATCTCTACACATCCTCACCAACACTTGTTATTTTCTGTTTTTTTAGATAGAGGCCATCCTAATGAGTGTGAGATGATAATCTCATTCTGTTTTTGATTTGTATTTTCCTAATGATTAATGATGTTGAGCATATGTTTGTTGGACATTTATATATCTTCGAGAAGACAATATATCTATTCAAGTGCTTTTGCCCATTTTTTGATCAGGTTTTGTGTATGGTGTGTTTGAGTTGTAGGAGTTCTTTATATTCTGGACTTTTAACCCTTTGTCAGATATATTATTTGCAAATATTTTCCCCATTTTGTAGATTACCTTTTTGCTCTGTTGATTATATCATTTGACTTTGATGCAAGGAAGTTCTAAATTTTGATATAGTCCAATTTATCTGCTTTTACTTTTGTTGCCTGTGCTTTTGGTGACTTATCCAAGAAATATTGCCACATCTTCAAGCTTCAATGTCATGAAGCTTTCCTCCTGTTATCTTCTAGGAGTTTTATAATTTTAGATCTTACATTTAGGTCTTGAATATATTTAGAGTTAATTTTTATATATGTGAAGTAAGGGTCCATACGTGGATATTTAGTTTTCTCAACACCATTTGTTGAAGAGACTGCCCTTACAGCGTGTGTTTTAATCAACTTTTAAAAATCTTCTTAGAGTCTTTTTTTTTTCTGATTTGTTGAAATTAGAAAGACTTCAGCCTTTTGATGGTGTCTTGTCTCACTTGGCCTGCTTGCGGCGTAGGGCTGTCAATACTGGGGAACACAACAGATGAGGCACTGCTGAGGGAAGAGAGCTGGTGCCGTGGTGCACCCGCAGCTCGTCAGCAGTTACCAGGTATCCCCTATTCTTCCCTACAGTTCTCATTTCTCGGGGGTTCTCTCTCCATTGGTTCATCCCATCCTGGTCTGAGCTCACTGGGGCCAGTATCCAGCCTCTAGCACAGGCCTGGCACAACCATATTTGACAGATGAAGCTCAGGGAGGTACACTTGCCCAGCGTGGTGGGCCAGAACCCATATTTAAACCCTAATCAGTCTGACTCAAAACACCTTTGCTCTTCACCACCATGCTAGGATTTTGTTTCTCCTAGTCCATCCGTATTAGTCCTGATGGTACCGAGCTCATCACCCCTGTGCGCTTGTCAAATGCCATTCTTCTTCATTCACACTTCACACACCATGGATTTAAAGCTTAAGCGTGAGAGCTGGTGGCTGGTCGAGTCTGAGAAGGCAAAGCAGCCGTGCCTTTCCAGCTGTGCTGATGGTGCCCTCCTGTGGCAACAGCTGCTGTTGGGTGCTAAAAGATGGAAAGCAGTTTGCTTTGCTAAGAAGGGAAAAGCATTATTTACTGAGGGCTGGCTGTGTGCTTTCACTGGCCTGTGCCTAAAACGTGCCTTTTAGTATTTGGTCCTTCCAGCACTTACTGATGCACGAATGCTTAGGCTAAGGGATTTGTCCAGCTTCACTCAGATGAGAAATTTAAATCTGGACGTTGATTCCAAAGAATACATTCCACATAATGTCCCTGTGTTAAGAGAATGCAATAGGAGGGTTTTGTCAAGAGTGCCTTATCATGTCTAATTGTTCTTCAGATAATTTATTTTTCTCAATATTTTTGAGGACAGTGTCTACAAATGACGGAATCATGAAAGTAAAACTGAGATATACGTCAGAATGTATGGGGGGAAGAATTTCATTCCACCTGGGAATCGTAGGAAAGGTTTCCTTAGAGAAACGGTATTTGAGCTAATTCTTGAAGGACAACTAGGATTTGACTGAGAAGATAGTGGAGGCAACATCCAGCCTTCCAGGACATTGGTCCTCCTCCTTGCCTGGAATGCATCTTCCCTTGATACCCTTATATTAATAGTACGTGCCCTCATCTCACCAGCCCACCTGAAATGGCACCCTGCCCTCACCACACCTTGTTCCCCACCCTCCCGTGCTTTATCCCATAGCACTTGTATCTGCCAATCAAATTTAAACTTTATGAGGTTTTGGTCTATCTCTTTCACTACAGTACCCCCGGCACCTAGAACCGTGCTTGGTATGTTGTAGGAACACAATAAATGTTTGCTGGATGAATAAAAGTAGAAAAAGAGTAGCCAATGAATAGCCACATCTTTTTAGCATAGCAAGGCAGAAACATGGCCTCGTTTGCATTTTAGAAAGATCACACCAGCTGCAGTGTTTGGAATGTACACTGTAGGCCAGAGGTTGGCGAATTCGGTTGTCTCAAAGGGGCCAGGCAGACAGCGTGTGAATCCAAATGGACGGAGTCAATACATGGTGAGCGGTGGGGCTTGGGCTATATACCTGCTCAAAGGCGTTGAAGTAAAACAAAAAATCTGCCAGCTGGAGTTGGCCCGCTGGGTACCCATGCAAACAAGTTGAGGAACTGCCGCAGATGAGATCTGCGCTGCAGCAGGCTCACTGGGAATGAGCGGCGTACTGTCAGGAAGGGATCACGGAAGGAAGGGCAGGATGAAGGTAGGTGCGTCAGATAGAGAAGGCTATTGTACAAGTGAGAAATGGTGAAGTCCCAAAGTGCAGTTATGAAAGCACAGAAGGGGAAAGGATGTGAATCTTCTAATTTTTATATTCAAAAGGATTTGAATTATTGTAGAATTAACTGGTGATAAGGAGATGTGTTTCTATTTTTTTTAAAGTGAAGCTGTGGTGAATTTTTTTTGCCTAAATCTAATGTCTTCTGGAGACCATTTGAACTTCAGGAACATATTTAAGATTTAACTTATGTTCCCAAGAGTTTTCCAAAAACATAGTATTTGACGTGTAGCAGGGAAACAGAGTGCCTGTCACCATAAAAATACATTTATTGGGCCTTTACTACATGCTAGGTAGACATTTTTCTTAGCACCTTACATGTTGACACATTTTAATCCTCCGAGTCTAAACAATCCTTTAAAGTGAATCCTATTATTACCCTTATTTTAGAGGTGAGGAAGCAAGCATGGGAAGTTTCCATTGTTGGACAGTAGTAATTTTGAGACTCACTGCTTATATGAATATAAATTTGCCTTCTTGTAAAGCCTAACTTTTGCGCTGAGGTGTGGAGCTGTCTAGAACAAGCAGCAAAGTATGTTTGAGTGTGGAAGAAATGTCACATTACTTACTCTTTTAAATCAAATTGGATCTGAGTCCCCATCTTGCCACCTACCGGGAAATTCAGTCCTAGCTCTTCCCTAAGGTTACACAAAATCCATGGGAGTTGCCTGGTACCTGGAAAATACAAAAGGAACCATTTTTGTTTTCAGTCCATCCTGGTCGCTGATGAACTCTTGAGTGACTAGGGTGTCTTTTGAAGGCAGATGGCATCACAGATTCCAAACTTTGGCCTAGCAATAGTTTCTACTACTAGAAGTTCTAGGGCCTGGCTGGGGTCCAGCCCGTCTTGTACCCCACGTAGCCAAGCCTTTGATGTCTTGCTTGAGGGTGAGGCTCGTATTACTGCTCTTCTCAGAACCTGCTGATATCTTTTTTCCAATTAAGGGTAATTTCCTTTGTCCAGAACTCAGAGTTGTGGGACAAATGCTAGGAGAATAGGTTGTTTGCAAGCAACGTCTGTGATCTGTCCTGCAACACACCTTCCCTGACCACAAACACCTGACTTACAAAAGTAGGGAAACAAAATCCTGATCATTGGAAAGAGCGTCTTATAACTTCTCGGAGTGGCTCAGTTTCATCATTTATAAATTGGGGGAAATAATATTGTGAAGATTGGTTTAATTGAGTGTTTAGTTGTGGTGCTCATAACAGCAGTTGTAGATGATGTTTGTGGTAGGCTTGTTTTATCTCTCTAATGACCTTGTGATGAGCGCACATTTCTTTTGAAGGGAGTATGTTACAGCTAAATAAACCCAAAGGGGGGTTGGTCCGAGTGCAGTGGTGTTTACAACTGATGGATCGCAACCAGTTACAGATTCCTTTGTTCCTTCTCCACTTTCACTGCTTCACTGGACCAGCCTTTGAAAAAAAAAAAAAAAACTGAAGGGAGCCGCCATCTTGTGCTGAAGACCCACCTGCCTAGCCCCAGTGACAGATCGGCTGAACGGTGGCTGCTGGTGCCCCACTTCCCTGGCCATAGGGACTGATTGGACAGGGGTGAGCCCAAGGCCCTAGCCATGAATATATGTAAACCGTTAAGTGCTCTGAAGGACAAGGACAAAGGGATATGACCTTGTCTGAGAAGGTTGTTGAACCTTGGACAAGTCATTTTTCCATGTTGGGCCTTAGATTTTCCCGTCTGCAAGATGAGAGGACTTCAGAGTGAGCTGCCCCAGAAGGGCCAGCTCTGGGCTTTGGCTGGCTCCCATCACCCAGTTGGTTCATTTACAGGCGTCCTGTTGGCTCTGCAAAGGCCCAGAGTGGGCAAGGTTCTGTTGTAGCTGCTGCACATGGCAAAGTGTACCCACTAATTTACTTACGTCTTGCCAGTTAAGTAGAAAGTAAAGGCAATCGGGACCAACTGCCAAGCGAGCACTAGTGAAAATTTGAAGGCTACTACAAGTTTGCAATTCTGAAATTCATAGGGCTCTGAAAACAAAGCTTTTTCTTGAGTCTGTTGCCAAACTGTTAATAATTTGGCTGCAAAATCCGACCTGAAATTTGTGTGAATACAAATATATTTTATTATGGACATACGTGTTTTAGCCATAGGTTTCTGTGCTAGACCCTGCTGTGCATGTTTTTTGAAATACATTACCTCTGGCCACAGTGGTTTTGGATAAGGGATTATATACGTGTACTATTAACCTATCATGTCTTTACCTAGTGCTCTCTAGGGACAAAAGATTTTCCTATGTGTGATCTCAACAGTCCTGTGATATACTGGCACAGTGGATATCATCCTTATTTTACAGATGGGCAGTTAAGGGGTTTTGTTTTGCTTACCACAGGTTACACAAGAGTGGCCACATCAAGAGGAGAAATCTTGCCATATGGCTGAATTTCAGTGAGGGGGTTGGGAAAAGGCATGCTATGAAAAGACTGTAAGGGTTTTTTGAACAGGAAGATTCTGAATATTTTAGTTACCCCTGGTTGAAATGAAGATACAGTATGAGGGAGATAAGGAAATGCAATGCCAGGCACTGCGGGCATTGAGCTATTTGTTCTGAAATCGGGTATTTAGAAGCACTATAAACATTAATGTGGCTCAACACATCAGATTAAGTCCTCTGTCTTCCCCACTAAGCCTACAAGATGTACCCCGTGAACACTAGCATGGATATAAAATGACACTGGTTCAGAAACACTTCCTTTGTAAGTGGAGATGAGTTGACTTTTCAACAAGAAAATATTTAAAAAGAAGGAAATAAAGGGCTGTGATACTGCTAGTATTCAAGCCACAAAAGTGGACTTGACTCGAACCCAGAGGGTGCCTCGGCTAGCAGTGTAGTCATTGACACCCATACTGTTAAGTGTTCTTCTCTTTCAAGTAAATATTAAATGGTATTTCTTAGAGTAACCATACATTTATTTCATGTTGGTTAATTTCTAACAAATATTAAATTTGAGAAAAATCTTATTTTGCTAGAATTGTGGCAGAGAGACAGGTAAACTGATTTCCCTGAGATTGTGCCTACTCTTCCTTCCCTTTTGCTCTGTGTACTCAGCATATACTTCCACCCTAACACTTAACCTGCTGCCTTCTTGAAGAGAGCCTGACACACTCCTGAAGCCACAAGCCAAACACAGTACCTGGCACAAGTATATGCCCAAATATTTGCTGGATAATAGGGTATATGGAAACATAATGAGAACTTACCACTGACATTTAAATGTGAAGAAACCATCATCAATTTGGACAAAAGAGAATAAGAATTTGGTTCATATTTTTTTTTTTTTTTGAGACAGAGTCTCAGTTGCCTGGGCTAGAGTGCCGTGGCGTCAGCCTAGCTCATAGCAACCTCAGACTCCTGGGCTCATGCGATCCTCCTGCCTCAGCCTCCCGAGTAGCTGGGACTAACAGGCATGCACCACCATGCCCGGCTAATTTTTTCTCTATGTATTTTTAGTTGGGCAATTAATTTCTTTCTATTTTTAGTAGAGACCTGGTCTCACTGTTGCTCAGGCTGGTTTCGAACTCCTGACCTCGAGCAATCCGCCTGCCTCGGCCTTCCAGAGTGCTAGGATTACAGGCGTGAGCCACCGCGCTCGGCCTGGTTCCAGTTTATACGGCAATTCTTCAACATTCTTCACAGAATAAGGTTATCTTTTAAAAGTGTGTTCAAAGTACTTCTTACTCAGAGCAAGCAAAATGACTTCTTTTTTTCCTGCGACAGTGTCTTGTTCTGTCATGTGGGCTAGAGTGCAGTGGCATCATCATAGCTCACTGCAACCTCCAATTCCTGGGCTCAAGCGATCCTCCTGCCTCAGCCTCCCAGAGTGCTAGGATTATAGGCCACATTTTACATCTATTATACATCCTAAATAAGTCACAATAAAAAGACAAACAGATAAAAAAAAAAATTCAGAAAAGGAAAAACTCCAGGTTCATATATCAAAGACCAGCACAATACTAAGGGTACGTAATGAGAGTTTATGGAACATTGTTATTAGAAGATACTCAAATACATGAAATCAGCCTATGTGGATGGGTGGATGACCCTTTAAAATTCTGCAAAGGATGAACTTCACTATTAAAGAACAGAGTTGATTTTTATGGTAAAAAATTTTATATAACCAACCAGTAAAGTTATGTGTATAAAAATAGAAGTCATTTTTAGACAAAGAATAAAAAGTTAAAATTTCGAAATTCCTTTTCTCCCTGTATTATATGGTTTTTCACACTGGCATTTTTCATGCGTAAGGATCACAGTTGGGAAAACCTTAGTATCTCTGTGATATTTAGTAGTACTACAGAGCCAGTCAGACACCCTTAGGGTCATCGGCACATACCTGTTTACTACCTGTGGAAATTCGCCAACCGTCAGAGTGCCCACTACTAATTTTCCATTGACAGCAAGGCAAAATATTGTGACAAAACAAGTTTTATTTCACAAAATATGTGATATCAACTCCACTTCAAAAGGGAACAAATTATTTTTAATTATATAGTCCAGAGGAAGAGAAACAGGGTGAATCAGGGACTAAAAGATCTCTTTGGGGGGGAAAAAAGACAAAAATACATCACCCAAGATGAGGTAAGAGGGACCAGGAACCACTGAAAAACTACTCAGTGCAATATGTCTAGGAGTAGAAGGAACAGAGATTGTATATATATTTGCATTGTAAATAACGTGCATCATACCAACTTAATCTATAATTAAAATTTAGTGAATTAATCTAATGAAAATATTCACACAGCATTATGTAGGCAAGTATGTTTAAAAAAATATTTTAATAAGCATATTCAGAATGGCAGACAAGGAATGGGGGAAAGGGAATTATTTTACAGTGCAAAATTACTATGCATAAATTTAAAAAACATCTAATTCATAATTTTAAATGCCTATTTAAATATTACTTCAAATACATTTTAAAGCTCAACAGATTTGTGTTGAACTGAGTTGCAGCTTTTGAGTTCTATTTGAAAACATCATGAAACAGAATGCCATTCCAAATGAAAATGATAGTGCTTTGCTGGGGATGGGAATGAGGTGGGGAGACTAAGTAACTTTTAACAAAGACTTCTTTTCCCAATGCAAACTGTCAAGAGTTGAAGAGTTCTGAAATACACTAAATCTTAACCAAATTAAATTCATGATATTACTAAAAATTTTTAAATAGTGCAATGACTTATCAAGTTATAGTGGCTACATTATGAAGAACAAAGTACTACATGAAATAACCTGTATAAACACAAAATACAATTAAATATTTCTTTATGAAAAGCTGAGTATTGCATATTATAATAGTGGAATGTCTTTTATTAGGCATATTTTGAAAAGAAAGCAAAATGTCCTACGTGTATACATGTACTATGTTTGCAAACATGCCTGAGAGAATTTACTTAAAATGTTCCTGTTATAGTTTGCAAGAACTTCACAAACCTGCAAATGCATCTTTTAAAAAAGGTGAAAATGGTATCTCTAATATTGCAACAATTTAAAAAGTATAGCGTCACTAATCTTTTAAAACATTTCCATAAACCGTCTTTGACAAAGAGCTAGGATACTTTGGATTCATTTAATAAAATCTGATTTAGAAAATGGATTGTGAACATCTGCTAAAACTGCTGCCATTCTGGATAAATTAATGTTGTAAGTAAAACAAAACAAAAACAAACTCACACTTCTCAACATTTCCACCCAAAACTTCGATTTACTTGGATATGTATGTAACAACAGTGAATGTACGTTATATGAAGTCAAGTGTTGTAAAGTGGCTTTTAACACTGTTTGGGAAAAAAATTGTTCACACAGGTGAAGGGAAGCAGTCTGAACATGTTAACAGTAATACTTCATGGGGGTAAGGCCTAAACGATAATTTCTCAGTGCAAACCTCTACTCAATTGCATTAGACAGTTGAGCCATTAAAAGCAAGATCACAGAAGATTTATTTTAAAAAGGCATTGGCTCTTGAACCGATGGCTGAAAATGAATTGGAAGAAGCATTTGGAGTAGGCCTGTGTGAGAAAAACAAGAATAGTTAATAATCTTTTATAAAAGTTTGGATATAGGTTGGTCTATCAGCTGTATAAAACTACATTTTTTAACAAGAATTTAGCACTAAAAATAAAATGGCACTCTTACAAGGCTATGCACATGGATAATCCTATGTGATCACACAGAGCAATGGTTATTGTGTATCTTATTTTAATTTTGGAAAAACTATCAAATCTGAAAAACTGGACTGGTAGTTGGAAAAATCTGAAAAATTTTCAAACTTAATCACTTTCTCTGCATAAAATCATTATTGTCTGCCAACAGTTACTCCTTGTGTGTGCCAATATCTAAGTGTCACTTGACCTTTTCTCCTTTGTTTAATGCAAAAATGGGCAATTTTATAATGCATATAAAAATAACAACAGAATTCTGGTCAGCATGATACATTTAAGCACGTAAGCTGACATTAAACTTTTGTCTTGCCCAAAACTAATTTTGAAAATTATAACAAATGCAAAACAAACTGCAATCGAAGCATCATGCTTAATTTCAGAATTCTCAAATTATTTGTCCTTAAGTAGAAATTTGAAAAAACAAATTTTCACAATCCTTTATGAATGATTTTACCACCTGGATAAGAAACATGACTTAGTTACTACACAAACACTTAAAAAATTCATTAGAAAAACCTTAGCAAAATAAAATGAAAGCTGACAGACTCAGAATATCAATTCCTCTCATAAAAGTTTACCAACTGTACAAGTTAAGAAAATTATACAAGCTTTTGTATTAAGAAAGGACAGCTCAGTCAAGACATATGTACTGTAAAAATCTTTCAAAGGCTACAAAGAATCTGGAAAAATACAGAATGTATTTCTTAAGCCCAGATAAGAATATGGAAAGACATCATTGATGTCAACAATTTTACATATACAAACCTGACTTGGTTTATTTTTAAACTTCTATATATAAAAAAATCATGCTAGTATAACTTTCAGGATTCATAGGGTTTCCTTCATAATGATAATTTGTATGGAGAGAAAAAAATATGTGTTATAAAGACATTTCAAGAAACTCAGAAAAAAATTATGTTAAGCAGAAATTTGGACTTGGTTTTTTCTATTCCTTCATCAAACTAAGCAAAAATTACCTTATAGTGAAATTTTATGATTAATACATCAAATGAGAAGGTACAGATATTTATCTAGTTCATTTAAACTTACCAATTTTTTTTTATGCTTAAAAGGTTCTTTGACAATTTAAAAATAAAGTATCTGCAAAAGGCAGAATTAAGAAATCTTAGTTGGGACTCAATTCAATTTTCAAATTTTAACCAACTACTTCAAGGAAATCAATTTTGTAAGGTAACCCATCAACCCTGAAAATTTTAGTCACACCAGAATTTACTCCAGAGAACGTAAAATTAAGATCTAAAATTTAGTCATCTGTGTTTTCAAGTTCTTCAAATTTTCCATGTGAGATTGCTTCTTGGAAAAATTCAGAAGAACCTGGACTTTCTTTTCCATTGCTGTTTACCCTTCGCCTTTTGGCAGGTCTCTCACTTTTTTCATCAAAATCATTTTCATTTCTTGCAGTCATATGGGCAGGTTTTGGGTCAGTGGTAAGGTTGTCTGTTTCATAACCATTAGTATCCATATCTGCATGAAGTGGTTTCTTATTTCCACCTGTTGGTCCATTAACGTGTAACCCTTCAACTTTTACTTCTTCTTTGTTTAATATTTCACCTGGTCCATTAGATGACACCCCTACATTGGAAGAAATATAATTGAATATGAAAAAATTAAATTTTTAAATAATTATAAAACAGCTACTGCAAAACAGCTTTTCATCAAGGAAGCGAGGTATCAAATCTGTGTATATGTATGGTCTGAATTCTTGCTCTATTAATTACTAGCCATGTGACCTTAAGTAAGTTACTTATCCTTTCTGTATCTTAGTTTCATTACATATACAATGAAGATGATAAGATGTACATGAGATAGGATCGTTACGAAGATTAAATAAGTTCATAAATGTAAAAAATTAAGAACAGAATTTGGCATATGTTAAAAGCATATCAGGTAGTACGTGACAACAAATAAGGGTTAGATCCAGCAGTCTAAGTAAGCTAACAAAGAGATATGCACAAATTATTCAGATTTAGCAAAACGATTACAAATTTTAAAACCACATGAAAACAAAATCAATGGTCTTATAGAAGCTTGAGTTTTCTACTGCCATATAAAAGATGCTGTGACTTTTTTATTCTTACTGTAAATCCATGGGAATTGTGCTTTAAAAGATCACACACAATATTTACCTAAAACTTAAATAATCTGCCGTAATGTTAAAAAATCAATGCTGTACTCTCCAAGCATTTAAAGTGCTAAAAGTAAACACAAATTCCTTCATAATAGGTGAGAAAAAATAAAAGCATAATTATTCTAACAGAAGAAAATAAGAAGGTCACATTAGAGTTGACTGCAAAATGGCATACAAATTTTAGTGACAGGAAGTAAAATACAGGATGTACCACTGGAGATAATTAAAATTTAATTATTAAAACTCAAAAATAAGTACAAGATTTTAAAGCACTAATTAAAGCCCCTTATTAAAAAAAGTAAAATTGGGTGGGTAAGTTCCTTTCTTTCTTTGAAAAACCTGGGAATCTTGACTGTACATACCTAATGTGAATGGCTTCTGAGCTACTGAATAATTGGTAAGTAATTTATGAACACTCAGCCTAATAGCATGTTCTCATCAAATAGTTAAAAAGAAAAAAAAAGTGTGTGTGGGGGGGGAATTATTTATTTGGTATTAAGATGTTAAGAACAAACAAAGTAGAAACAGTACAAACTGTCTCCCTCCCTGAGCTTCCACCCTTAGTCCCAAGGTCAGAGTCTCAGCAGCATCTTTTACTTCAGGATGGATGTGGCCGACATCAGACATCATGTCAAGGAACCTTCCTAGACCAGGACATGGTTGCTGGGCCCTAAGTTTTGTTTGTTTGGCTTGTTCTTAGAGGAGAAATAGTGAGGGATCATGAAATGAACTAAGTATGTACACTAACAGCAGCGCCAGTGTGAGACCAAAGGTCAGAACGAGATACCATTTCTCTTCCAGCTTTTGTCAGGGAGATGTCAGTTCTTCACTGGTCCTCCTCCTAATCTCTAATTCACCAGTTTCCTCCAAAAGAGGAGCTGGGGTAGGGGTGAGGGCTTATTACTTTCTGCATGGCAACACTCTTACTTAAGAAGACCATTTTAATCAAAGTAGAAATTAAAGTAATTCTCTGACTAGCTCTGACTAATCACCATGGTAATCTCTGGTCCACTTTATATTTTAAACAGAAGCACTATCTGAGAACCTCAAACACATCAGTGTTTTAAGCCTTTTGCTTCTCTTTTTCACGGAGATAGAAACAAATAATTCTGTAGAATATTAATGTATAAGTTGATACCTAGCTTTGTCTTTTCTCATTCTTCAAGGCTATTGTGCTATCAAAGAGAACTCAAAATATTCTAAACAGTGCCTTTGTTACCTACTTCTTTTCACTTATATACTTAAAGCACTTACAAATTCTTAAGGTATTTCACAAATATCTGTCTTTCTAATGTGAAATGGCTACTTTTGGTCTAAGAGTTAACAGGAATACTTACATCCAGGCATCATCCCAACTGGATAGGAAAAGAGATGCTACCGAAAAAGAGCAAATTTCTGAGAACAGTCACTGCTGATAGAATGTTTTAGTAAAATTACTTTTTAGTGCTATAAATGGGAATTCTCTCCAATTAGTTTGTATTCTGTGTTAGTATATATGTATACTGATGTTATGTATATTTCATCTGTTATTTAAAATTTTTACTTTCTGCTTTGGAAGTTTAATAGAAACTCAAACTGAATTTCCCAAGCTGCTGAAAGAAAAGTGCCTCTCATTAAGAAACAGAAATGTGTCTTTGGTTGCTTACCATTTTGATTACTATTGCTTATGGTGCCATCTTCCTTCTCCGACTGGCTGTTACTACTGTTGGAGGCAGTTGGGGGAGGGGATGGGGCTCGACTAGAAGCAGCGCTTTCACTTTCATCTAGAAGACGATCCATGTAATCCCTGAAAATTAATAAAACAATTATTTTGCTAGAAATGATAAAGCTAGAAATGACCACTAGTTGAGGTTAAATTTGGAAGGCTTTTTAACAAATATATCCTAATATTCACTTACATTCATTCCAGTGCCTCATCTATCACACCAGGATCTGAACATTTAAATGAAAAGCTCCTTCTGGTTACATATTTGTAGGAAAAATGCATAAGGGCTTTAAAGTAACACATTTTAGAGACCTACAGGAAGTTTTAAAACTTTTAAAATTGTAGGCAAGTGCTCAGAGTGGCCAACTCAAACCGGAGGATCTCTAAGTGGAAAGATAGGGAAGGTATCATCAGGAGTACAAAAGAATTTCTGGACACAGATTAGATTTCAAAGCTCCTAAAGGCAATACCTGAAAGATAAATTGGAGCCTAATAAAAAGAACTGATTACCTGTCCAAACCTTTGTGGATACCTTCTGTATTACATTTCTTCCATATCTGAGCTATAATAATTCCTGGGCTTATCTGCTGGCTTTATCCTGTCAGTATCTCATTAGAGGTAAGCTCATATCATTACTGAACCGGGTTCAAGGTTAGAAGACAGGGGCTAGAGATTTGTCTCTCTGAGGTTTAGTGTCTTTGCCTGAAAATACAGATAAATCATACCTGTTCTATCTATTACATATGGTTGCTGTATATGTACATAAAAATGTTTTATAAAGAACTAGGTTACTAGAATAAAGGTCAGCAAGCCATGCCCTGTGGGCTGGCCACCTATTTCCATAAAGTTTTATTAGAACCAGCCACATACATTCATTTACACAGTTGCCTATGACAGCTTTCGTGTAGTAACTGCAGAACTGAGCTGTGACAGAGGAGTGTGAGTGTGTGAGAAAGAGAAAAAGAGGGAGAGGGAGAGGGAGAGAGGGAGGGAGGGGGAGGGAGGGAGAGAGGGAGGGAGGGGGAGGGAGGGAGGGAGGGAGAGGGGGAGAGAGAGAGAGAGAGAAAGAGAGAAAGAGAGAGAGAGAGAGAGAGAGAGAGAAAGAGAGAGAGATATCTTAAGGTCTGCAGAGCCTAAAATATTTACTTTCTACCTCTACAGAAAAAGTTTGCTGAGACCTGCACTAGAATATAATTCCCCAGGGGCAGGGATTGTAGTCTGTTTTGTTTAGCCCTGTATAACTGGTACCTAAGTTGTGCATGGCACAGAGAGAAGCTCAATAAAAATTCAATTTCATTATTTATCTTAAAATTCCTTTAGAATATAAGTATAATGGAAATATTAAGACAAATCTTTTAGAATTTTATGAGCAGGGTAAGTAAGAAAAAGACAGTGGATTCTCTTAGGAATTTTTTGAAGTCTGGGTTGACAGTCTATAATATACTATTAATTACAATTATTCTCAAACTATATGATCAGCATTGTCCTCTGGGTTATGGAGATATAAAAAATATAAGGACAGGATACCTGACTTTGAGAAACCACAGAAACATATATAACTATGATCTAACCAATTTGATATTCTAGGTTTTTCTTTCCTCATCTATAAATGGAGGAAATTAAATTTGATGGTCTCTAAAGACCTCTTCAGCTTTATGCTATTCATAATTACAGAACAACTACATGACAAATCTGAAGCACACAGAAACAGAAATGAGTATGAATCCCAAAGAGACTTTAGAAGCTAAAGCTAACAGAACAGAAGGTGCATGATGAGGAAATGTTGGAAATAAATATGGTAAGGCAGAAATAGATGCTGATGTTAAAAGCCAAGCAACAAAGGATTACATTGATTAGATTAGATATCAAAATTGTATCTTAGATTTCTGAATACATCAATGATTCTGTGAAAGAATAATTATTATTATTATCATTATTTCCTAAAGATTAATGGCCTTCAGAATACTTAGGAAAGGAAGAACAAGAGTCAAGTAGGCCATCCAAAAGACTGGGGCGGCATTCAGGTTAACTGAAGTCATGCCAAGTTAATTATTACTTTTTTAAATAATTATTTGGAAGGTCTGAATATTTTACAGTGAAAGCTCAAATCTGTATATGGCTCCCAATTTCTCCAGGTAGTGAATAGAAAAAGTATGTAAAAGGAACTTTCAAAGGCTGTTTTTGTAGGGAGAAAAGTGGCAAATATGCTTCGTTCTGGAGAACACATGGAAAGTAACAATTTAAAGGAAAAATGAACAAGTAAGTTTCAAGATAATATGCTCTAAACTGTGGATTTTTAACCTAAAAAATGAAGATGAAAAAGTCACTCAAATTTCTCTCTAAAAGCATTAACTTAATTCTTTATGAAGTCGCTTAAAGTGCAACTATTAACAGAAACAGGTGGTCCTGGAAGCAAGCTAGAAAAATTTCTCCAAGCTTACAGAAAATCACAATTTCTCCCCATCTGGAAAATAATGTACAGTTGGTCACTGCTTCTTATAGAAGACATAACACAGCTAAAAGGGATGAGTCTCAGTAAAAAAATATTATGGTTCTTTCAGTTAAAAAAAACTTTTTAAAAAAACCCAGAGGGGATGTCAGTGAAGCCTAAAAAACCATGGTATTACTGCCTACAGGAAAAAAAAATCATTCACTTCATACCATTATATCAGTCAACTCTTAAAGCCTAAGAAAAAAGAAGGTATGATTACTCTTAACTGTGGCTACTCTACGTATAGAATATTTAAACCTTAAAAGGAATCAAGGTTACAGATAAAAGTATCTTCAAAAAGTTTTCAGAAGCTATGGAGAGATTATTACAGAAACCAGAATGTTTGGTGACACATCCCTACCTAACCTGTTGAGCTTGCCATCACAGAGGACCAACTAAGCCAGCCCACAACACTTCCCTTGGTGATGCTTTCTGAAAGAGAAAACTGGATGAACCATGGGTCTGACCCAGCATGGCAATTCTTATGTTCTTACTGCTGATGACGACAGATTGACTGTAGTTCATGTGTGAACATTATTTCTGAAATGGGTGAAAAAAATGAAAGATGTTACTATTGCTTCTTCCTATAGAATATTTTGAAAACCGTGACTATTGTAAGATATACTCTGCAGACTAGATAGCTACATCTAGTTCTACATCATTATGCTTGAACACTACCAATAAAAAAATTTAAGTTTAATAACATTAAGCAATTAGATAAAATTTAGAATATTGTTATACATGAAATTCCACTCTAGCAATCACCAGCTTTGAATAATGGGGGATGATGTTCAGCATCCACTGTTCCATGTTTCCAGGGGTCAATTATACCCATTTTATTCTGTTTTAGATTATTTTGCTTTGAGCTTTAGAGCATTTGCTCTCCCAAGGAAGTGACCAGCAGAGACATCTATAAATAAATTGACCAAGAAACAGTCCAGCCTAGGAGTTTGAAAAGCACAATCAAACATACATATAAGCACATCTTTCAAAGGTAATTCTTTGGCCAGCCTTAAGAATATCTTTACTGGTGCACATTGGCCAAATCAAGTCACACCTCTGCATTATTTTTATTCTATAAACATTAGAAAATGAATAATCAAGAGGACAGTATTGTAAAGTTAATTCCATCACAACAATGCATCACCATTTTAAAGTAATTCATAAAAGCCAAAGTATTCAGTACTCTTTATATTTAAATAACAAATTTCCAGTGATGATGATGGTGGTGGAATGTTTTATTCCAAAGCTAGACCAAATGAGGCTAAGAGAATTTAGTGCGTGGGAACTGGATTAGGCATATCAGACATTTTGTGTAAGAGTATATATAACAATCTATTATCTATGTCACTAGGAGTAAGCTAGAGTTGTATTACTAATTCTTAAATATTACTTCTGTTAGAGGAAAAAAATCAGGAAAGCTAGGAAAAGGAAAGTCACCATGTAGACGGTCTTTCATTTATAAAAAGCTGGTAACAAAAGATGCAATTTGACCTGATTTATTATATCCCTATGCATTTTCCTTTTATATTATCTATACTCAAATCTTGTTTTGGTTCCTACAGTCAAAAGTAGATTGGAAAAGGAAAAATATTAATTTCCTTTCTACTGGGCATATGGTCCTATAGTTTTAGAAAAGATACACTATTTTTTTTCCTATTCTCACTGCTTTCAAAGTGTTATAAGACTAAAATTATATGTGCTTATACTGAATGGAACAGAATTCAACAAAAACATGCTTTCACAGCTGTTCTGATCTATCTCCTCTTGGCGGTACCTAATAAAATAAAAGTATACACTCTAAATCTTACTTTAGTGATGTCTGTTGTCTCAAATAATATCAAACAGTGGTTTACAATACTTTACAAGACACTGAAAAGTCTAAATGCCTTATGAAGATATGTCAATAGACAGTAAATTTAAACTAATGTATACTCCATTATAAAAGTAAGATTCTAAAAATCATAATTCTCTCAAGAAAAAACCTAGGAAAGCTTAGTAAAACAATATATAGCTCTGAAGTTAAAAATTAACTCACGTTACACCAGGATGAAGATTATATTTCTTTTTTCCAAATCGCGTTTGTTGAGCAAAGAAATCGTAACGTTCAGATTTTTTCCACATGTAATAGAATGCTACACATTCACCAACTGACCTTGTTCGGACCTGTAAGAAACAAATGCTTGTTTTTAAGAATCATCCCCTCTTTAATGGAGTTATTTCATGATAAACAGCTGAAGTCTGAAAATAAATTTAGCTAGTCTTTTAACTGATATATTAATACTATGTATAGAATACAACTGTAGCAGCTGTGTTGAAAGCTATTATTTCTAAATTTCCATTAAGAGACACAATACCTTGGCAGCATATCTTCAGATATTTAGCATCCTGCTTTTTAAAAGGCTACCATCATCATAATTTACTATAAAATATACTCCTATATTAAAAATATCTGGAAGTGGCATTCAGGTTATTAACAGTTTTAAATACTTTTACTCATGGAGTACTTAGGGAGTCTACCTTTAAATTTCTTTTTTCAAAAGATTCTCTTAATAGTCCCAACAGTGATCTAGAGTCAGTTAATTTACTTTTTATAAAGTCTGACAATATGCCACAGTGAGTTAAAAACTATTTTAATAATGCTAACACTCTGTTTACTAAGTTGCTCCTGTGACTTAGACTTACTGTTCGTGCAAGTGAATAGCTGGCTCCCTTCATATAATGTTCAATGCCTAGGGGTTAATAAACGAGGCTGACAAATCCCCCCTTTTTTTGCTACTTAGGTTGGAGAGCTAATAGGGTTAAGGTATACAAATAAAATACTGAGAGTTTAAAAGGATAAAAGTATTTCCATGAGTGTTCGGATGCAAGATGATACTGCTTTAATGCAGAAGTTTCCTATCTCCATGTATCCTGTGGTACTGATTGCACCTAAAGACAACTGTTAATGATACCCTTTCTTACTCATCATATATTTTTCTTTCTTCTCCTATTTGCACTTTATAACCATGACCCATGCTGCTAAGACTGATAGTGATCAGGGCTTTAAAAATAAAAATCATGGTCACAATCTCTTTTTTGCCTCCTACAAATCTTACTTTTAGATAGATTCAAGCCACATCAATCGTATTTTATGGAAAGCAAAAAATGAAAAGACATTTTGGGCATGCAAAGTTAAGATTATGAAAAAACTTCAACAAAATAAGCTCCCATAATACAACTTAAGATTAAGAACTGAATTTTACTTCCAGGTATAAAAACAAAGTCTTAAATGTTTTCACTGGACCATTCTTCTCCCTTTTAAAGAATTACTGTCCTCTGTTCATTAAAGCAACTACTGTATTACATATAGGTCAGCTGAGTTCTTCTATCCTATAACATTAAAATATCACCATCCCAAATATTTACAAGACATCAAGGTCATATTTTTAATACTTATGTTAAAATTTTTTGGCTTGTAGTTTCAAGTCACCTATTAAGTTCTTATTCCTTAAAAAAAAATCACATTGGTAAGGCTTGTTACTGTACATCAGCTATCATTCCAGGGGTCCCCTTCACAGGTAATACAGCATGGTTTGATTAAGAGTCTGAATTCAAGCAGGAATGCTAAAAAAACTAAGAATGAACTAGTTAATGTAAAACAAAATTAAGAAAAATTAACTCACAGGATTTGTAACTATTTTATTTATTGACCGTAAACTAGATGATGTTAAATATGTGTTGAAACATAAACTAGATTATGTTAAATATGCATTGAAACAAATCAACTGGACATCATCCAATCATGTCCAGAAATATTAAAGAGAGATGTGGTAAAAGACGATTTAGAGCCTCGGACATAAGCCCAGATACTTTCAACATGGTCCTGGACAAGCTACCATACAATACTTAGAAGCTATCTTTAAGAAAATATGCGAAGCCAAGTTCCTTGTCACATTTGTGTTTAATAAAAATAATGTGATATTCATAAGCCTAGGAATTTATTTCCTACATTTAGATTGTGCCTGTCCTAATGTGTTGTCCATAGGAACAACACATTATTCTATATAATTACGTAGATACTATTAAAAATCTTACCTGATTTCATTTGTAAGAATTAAACCCTGAAACAAATCTGCAAGTAATTATGAAGTTCTTTGGGGTATAAACTGTATGACTGATATTACCAATGTAGAGTGATAAATGATCATGTTAAATAAAATTGTAAAATTATGACTACTATAATATATAATAAAGCCAACCTACTGAGATAGATGCTTCTGAAAAATCAAATTAAATCCTGATTAAAACTAAATTAAATCTTAAGTATCTGATTTTAGACTACTTAGGGCTTAAACAAATGCAATAAATGTTTTCATTATAAATAATGTCATGTTAAAAGTGCTTTAAAATTTCAAAATTATTTTAAAGACCCTCAAAGTATCCTGTCACAGACTGTGGAAAACAGCTATAAATAAATAATGCATTGCGCACATACCCCACTCAGAAGTTGATTAACATATTTGTAAAATGAGTACAATTCTTAAACACTTCCAAAATAATGCACTGAAAACAGTCACCTGGCAAATACATGTTAGGAAGTCTAAGTATGCTCATTATAATAATTGGTTAAATACCAAAATATTATAATATTCATTATAAAACCTTTAACACTAGAAAATATAGCAAATTAAAATACATGATAATGTATTTTACCATGGACTGTTAAGCTAAATTTCTTTTTGTAAAAGAGAGAATACTTTTCATTACTTACTTTATTAGCCTGAATCAAATGAAAATCCTTTCCATAGGCCTTCAGCCCTTGCTCAAAATTTCTACATTCTTCCTCTGTCCAAACAGATAATTCCTCTGACAAAATGGGGAGAACAAACTATGAAGCAATATACTCCCAAATGTTACATAAAACAAACAAAACTACAAATAAAAATGTAACTTTCTGGTAAACAGTAGGGAGGCATTTTATTTCTGAGCTCTATCACTAATCATTGGCAAAAGAAAGTGATAAAAATTCCTGACTTAATAAAGAATTTGAATCTCTCCAGCCTCAACTTGGGCTACTTTCTTCTTAATTCTTCATGATCCAACTAAATTAGCTACCTTTCAATTCCTTAAATTTGCTATGTTCTTTATTACAGCAGACTTCATGCATGGTGTCTCACTTGCCTAGAATTGTTTCCTGCCTCCTTCACACTTCATCTCCTTTCATTAAGGTAATTCTTTAATATCCCAACAAAAATAACATTTTGTTCTGGAAACTTTCCCTAAGGTCCCACCTTCTCCCTGAACTAGGTTAATTTCCACTGCAATAGGTTTCAATAGCTCCCTCTAATTTTCCGTGGAGAACTCATCATAACCATTTTTCAGTTTCCCTAACCAGACTCTGAGCACCATAAGGGCAGAGAGACTGTGTTCACAGTCATGCCCTCAGAACTTAGAAGGCCCTCAAATTTTTGTTGAATGAATAAACAAATATCTCTCATTTGTTATTTAATTATATATTAAGTCCTAGTGAAGAGTAGTGGGAGCCAGAGTTAGATTAGAAAAGAAAAACCTGGATTTTAGTTATGACTTCATTATTGATGAATATGTTTGCTTTAGTCAAGATACTTTAGTTCAGAGACCACAGTCTCATCCATTTTAAAGTAAAGGTTATGTGTGTCATATTGCTTAGCTCATAGGGCAATTACCAAAATCAAATAAGAAAATTTGTATAAGTATGCTTTGAAAGCATAAAGCAGTATGTAATTTTGTATTTTTTCTTAAGTGGTGTTATTTTCCTAAAAAGAAGGGGCAGCCTTAATACCATTCCCATTGATGCCTTTTATACTACTTGTCTTCTGCAAATATTGACTCAACTCAGAAAGATTAGTATTACTAAGCTCAGGATATATCTAGATAAATGGAATAGCTTAATTTTTACATTTCTGCCATATCATGAAAACAAATAAAGACTTAATATTCATGTTTACCTCTAGCTGCTTTTACATTAAATCTTAATCTTCTCAATGCTTCCTCTGTATCAAAATTGCATTTCACCAATTCATATAAAGCCTAGAAAAATAAAAGGTTTCAATGTAACCCGGACTATGAAGAGTTCAATACTACAATTTCTTAAGAGAGTAAACATTTTTCCAGAATCCAGTGTTTTCATCCTTTCTGAAGAGCAAATTTTAGTAAATGCAATATATACAACACCAAGGAAAAACAAACATAAATTCAAACCTGATAATTAACTATCTCTAAAATATGTACAAAGTAGGATATGTAAATACTCTGACTTGATGGCCATAGTATCCCAAAAATTTAGAAATAAAAATAAATCATTTTATATAAACCACAATTACTTCTTTGTGGCTTTTTGAGATTTCTATTGTAAGATAATTTTTTAATAATAAGAAAAACAATGATTAAAAAGGTAAAAAATATAATGCTGTTATATTAGGTTCGTGGGAGGCACTGATCTTACCATGTCCATAACATTATCCCAGATGAGTATTCCAACTTGATATCCAGATTCTCTGGGGTAGCCAGAGGAATTTTTAAAAGCTTAATAAAAAGTATATTTGCGTAAAATGAAACATCAAGATTTTTGTTTCTTGGAGCAAGATGGCCAAATACAAACTTTCAGCAATCATCCCTCTACACAAACACCAAATTCAACAACTTTCCATGCAAGCAAGCAAGAACAAGAAGAGCCAAAATTCAGGTGAGCAATCATACTATCTGGTTTTAACATTATATCAAGGAAGGAGGCACTGCAGAGAGAAGAAAAGACAGTCTAGCATTGCCTACGCCACCCTCAGAAGTGCTCCACCAGCACACCGAATGGAGAGAGAATTTGTGCCCAGGGGAGGGACAGTGAATAAGTGATTGTGGGGCCACCCTGGCATCGTGGAACACAGGACAGAATTCTGCTGGTGTACACAGAGGGAACATTTAGACCAGCCTGGGCAGAAGGACATCCTTTGCCCTGAAACCCGAGTTCCAGCTAGCCCTACCAGCAGTTGACAAAAAGTGGCCTGCGGCCTGGAATAAATTGGTAAGGTAGTCAGGCCACAGAGGCGGCAGTCCCTGGGCAAATCCTGTGGCTGTGCTGGCTCAGAGCCAATGGAATTGGGGTGCACATGACCCAGTGAGACACCAGTGGTGGTGGTTAAGACAGTGCCTGTATAACTTCCCCACCCCACTACAGGCACTGTGGCCCAGGGAGTCTTCTCCTATCTGGGGAAAGGAAAGGGAAGAGTTCAGAGGACTTCGCAACTTGGGTACCAGCTTAGCCATAGTAAAATAAAGAACAAAGCAGATCCTGAAGGGCCCAAGTCCAGGTCTTAGTTCCTGGAAGGCATTTCTGGACAAGAAATGGGCAAGAAGGAATCACGCTGCCCTGAAGGGAAGGACCCATTCTGGCAGGATTCGCCACCTGCTGACTACAAAGCCCCTGGTCTTTGAATAAACATCCGTAGCAAGGCAGCAGTTACCATAGTCTTTGTGTGAGACTGGACTGGCTTCAGGTGTGACCTGGCACTGGTGGCCACATGGGAGTGCCCACATCACTTCTTTCCCAATTCCAGCAGCCCAACACAGAGAGTGAGAGACTGCCTGGTAATCCAAGGAATTCTCTTGTATCTTACCCAAGCCCACCAAGGTGGTACCACCAGAAGCCTGCAAAAGTCAGAGTATCACTGTGCTTGGCACTCCCCCAGTGCTGATATGGCTGTGGTAACCGAAAACTTAGATGATATTTGAATCCCTTTGAATATGTAGAAACCTTCTCAAGAAGGAAGGGTTCAAAGAAACCCAGTCTGTGAAAATTAAAGTAAATATCTATCTCCTTGATGCCCAGACATCAACGAACATCCACAAGCATCAAAAATATCAGGAAAAACATGACTTTACCAAATGAACTAAATAAGGTATCAGTGACCAATCCTGGAGTGATGGAGTTACATGACCTTTTAGACAAAAATTTCAACATAGTTGTCCTAAAGAAGCTCAATGATCTTCAAGACAACACAAAGAAGGAATTCAGAAGCTTATGAGAGAAATTTAACAAAAAAGTTGAAATAATTTTAAAAAAGCAGAAATTCTGGAACTTAAGAATCCAACTGACAAACAGAGAAATACATCAGTCTCTCAACTGCAGAATTGACCAAGTAGAAGAATGAATTAGTGAGCTTGAAAACAGGCTATTTGAAAACACAGTATCAGAAGAGAAAAGAAAGAATAAAAAAGAATGAAGCTCACCTACAAGACCTAGAAAATAGTCTCAAAGGGGCAAATCTAAGAGTTATTGGTCTAAAGAGGAGGTAGAAAGAAAGAGAAACTGGGGTCGAAAGTTTATTCAAAGAAATAACCGAGAACTTTACAAACGTAGAGGAAGATACCAATATTCAAAGTACAAGGTCACAGAACACCAAGCAGATTTAACCCAAAAAAGACTACCCAAGTCTTCCTCTGTCAACTGATAAAAGAAAAAAAAGAAGAAAAAAAAAGAACTATCTCAAGGAATTTAATAATCAAGCTTCCGAAGGATGCAGATAAAGAAAAGGTCCTAAGGGAAGCAAGAAAAAGAAAAAAATAACATATAAAGGAGCTTCGATATGTCTGGCAGCAGACTTCTCAGTGGAAACCTTACAGGCCAGGAGACAGTGGTATGAAATATTCAAAGTAACAAAGGAAAAACCCTTAACCCTAAAATATAATATACTGCAAAAATATCCTTCAAACATGAAGGAGAAATAAAGACTTTCCCAGACAAATTTTTAAAAACCAAGGGATTTCATCAATACCAGACCTGTCCTACAAGAAATGCTAAAAGGAGTTCTTCAATCTGAAAGAGAAGGACATCAATGAATAAGTAATCATCTGAAGGTATACAACTAAGTAACAGTAACAGTAAATACACAAATACAGAATATCCATTGCTGTAACTGCAGTGCATAAACTACTTATGTCCTGAGTAGGAAAACTAAAAGACAAACTATCAAAAATAACTACAACAACTTTTTGAAAGATAGCATAAAAACATATGGATGGAAACACCAAAAAAGAGTGGGGGAGGATGGAGTTAAATTGTAGAATTTCTGTTAGATTTCTCTTTGCTTCTTTCTTTGTAAGGAGAGTTGTGATATGTTTAAAATAATTGGTTATAAAATGTTTTCTGCAAGCGTCATGGCAACCTCCAATCAAAAAACCTACAACAGATACACAAAAAATAAAAAAGCAACACATTAAAACACTACCAGAGAAAATGAATTTTAACAAAGGAAAACTAGAAAGCAGGAAGGGAGAAAGAGAGGACCACAAAAGAACCAGAAATCAAATAACAAAATAGCAGTAGTAAGTCCTTACTGATCAATAACACTGAATGTGACTGGATGCTAAACTCTCCATACAGAAGACACGGAGTAGCTGAATGGATTTAAAAAAAAAACGCAAAAAAAACTCCAAGACTCAACCATATGCTGACTACAAGAAACCCACTTCACCTATAGACACAGACTGAAAACAAAGAGATGGAAAAAAGATATTCCATGCAAATAGAAACTAAAAAAGAGCAGGAGTACCTATACCTCTATCAGATGAAATAGATTTCAAGACAAAAACTGTAAAAAGAGACAAAGTAATTATAAAATGATAAAGGGGTTAATTCAGCAAGAGGATATAACAATTCTAAATATATATGCACCCAACACCGGAGCACCCAGATATATAAAGCAAATATTATCAGAGCTAAGGAGAAAGACAGACACCAATACAGTAATCACTGGAGACCTCAACAGCCCACTTTCAGCACTGGACAGATCATTCAGAAAGAAAGAAAATCAACAAAGAAACACTGGACTTAATTGCACTATAAACCAAACGGACCTGATATTTACAGAACGTTTCATCCAACAGCTGCAGAATACCCATTCTTCTCCTCAGCTCATGGATCATTCTCAAGGACAGACCATATGTTAAACCACAAAATAAGTCTTAAAATTAAAAAAAAAAAAACAAACCTGAAATCATACCAAGTATTTTCTCTGAACACAATGGAATAACATAACAAGAGGAACACTGGAAAATATACAGACATACGGAAATTAAACAATATGCTCCTGAATGACCAGCAGGTCAACGAAGAAATTAAGAAGGAAATTTTAAAATTTCTTAAAACAAATGAAAATAAAAACAACATATCAAAACTTACTGTAAAAGTAGTAATAACAGGAAAGTTTATAGGAGTAAGGGTCTACATCAAAAAAGTAGAAAAGCTTCAAATAAACAATCTAACAATGTATCTCAAAGAACTAGAGAAACCAAACCCAAAATTAGTAGTAAAGAAATAATAAAAATCAAAGCAGAAATATATGAAACTGAAACAAACAAAAAATACAAAAGATCAACGAAACAAAAAGGTGTGGTTTTTTTTTTTGGAAAGATAAACAAAATTGATACATCCACAGCCAGACTACGAAAAAAGAGAGAAGACCCAAATAAATAAAACCAGAGATGAAAAAGGAAACATTAAAACTGACATTGCAGAAATCCAAAGGATGATTAGAGACTATATGAGCCACTATATGCCAATAAATTAGAAAACCGACATGCATAAATTCCTAGGCATGTGCAACCTACCAAGATTGAACCAGGAAGAAATTCAAAACCTGAATAAACAAATAACAAGTAACAAATTAGAAGCAGTAATAAAAAGTCACCCATCAATGAAAATCCCAGGACGTGATAGCTTCACTGCTGAATTCTACGAAACATTCAAAGAAGAATTAATACCAATCCTACTTGAACTATTCCAAAAAATAGAGTAGTGAATACTCTCAAACTCATTCTTCAAGGCCTGTATCACCTTGACACCTAGCCAGACAAAAACACAACGAAAAAAGGAAACTGTAGGCCAATATCTCTGGTTTGGAACTCCTGACCTTGAGTGATCCTCCCGCCTCGGCCTCCCAGAGTGCTAGGATTAGAGGCGTGAGCCACTGTGCCTGTAGGCCAATATCTCTGATGAACATAGATGCAAAAATCCTCAACAAAATACCAGCAAACCAAATTCAACAGCACATTAAAAAGATTATTCACCATTATCAAGTGGGATTCACCCCAGGGATGCAAGAATAGTTCAACACACACAAATCAATCACTGCAATACAGCGTATCAAAAGAATGAAGGACAAAAACCATATGATCATTTCTATTGATGCTAAAAAAGCATTCAATAAAATGCAACAGCCCTTCATGATAAAAACTCTCAAAAAGCTGGGTATAGAAAGAACTTACCTCAATACAATAAAAGCCACAAGACAGACACACTGCAAGTATAATACGGAATGGGGAAAAACTGAAAGCCTTTCTGCTAAAATTTTGAACAAGATAAGGATGGTAATTTTTAACCACTGTTATTCAACACAGTACTGGAAGTTCTAGTTCGAGCAATTAGAAAAGAGAAAGAAAGAAAAAGCATTCAAACTGGAAAGGAAAAATTCAAATTATCCTTGTTTGTAGACAATATGATCTTATACCTAGAGAAACATAAAGACTCCACTAAAAAACTATTAGAACTGATAAGCAAATTCAGTAACACTGCAGGATACAAAATCCATGTAAAAAAATCGGTAGCATTTCTATATGCCAACACCAAACAATCTAAAAAAGAAACAAAGAAAAGTAATCCCATTTACAATAGCTACAAATAAAATAAAACACCTAGCAATAAACTTAACCAAAGAAGGAAAAGACCTCTATAATGAGAATTATAAAGCACTGATGAAAGATACTGAAGAAGACATAAAAATGGAAAGATATTCCATGCTTATGGATTCCAAGAATCCATACTACCCAAAGCAATTTACAGATTCAACCAATTCCCCAAATACCAATGACATTCTTCACAGAAACAGAAAAAATAATTCTAAAATGTGTACAGAACCACAGAAGACCCAGAATATTGAAAGTCATCATGAGCAAGAAAAACGTAACCGGAGGAATCACATTACCTGACTTCAAATTATACCACAGAGGTATAGTAACCAAAACATCATGGTATTGGCATAAAATCAGACACAGAACAATGGAACAGAATTAGAGAACTCAGAAATAAATCCACATATTTACGGTAAACTATCTTTGACAAAGGTGCCAAGAACATTCAGTGGCGAAAGTACACTCTCTTCAATAAATGGTGTTGGGAAAACTGGATATCCATATGTAGAAGAATGAAACTAGGCCCTTATCTCTCACCATATACAAAAATAAATCAGAATGGATTAAAGACTTAAATCTAAGACCTGAAACTACTCAAAGAAAACACTGGGAAACAGTTCAGGACATTGGTCTGGGCAAGGACTTCTTGAGTAATATCCCCAAAGCACAGGCAACCAAAGCAAAATTGGACAAATGGGATCACATCAACTTAAAAAGCTTCTGCATAGCAAAGATAACAATCAACAGAGAGAAGAGATAACCCACAGAATGGGAGAAAATATGTGCAAATTACCCATCTGACAAAGGACTAATAATTAGCATATATAAGGAGTCCTAACAACTCAATAGGAAAAAAATCAAATAATCCAATTAATAAATGGGCAAAGGACCTGAATTGATATTTCTCAAAAGAAGACACAAATGGACAAAAGGTATATTAAAAAATGCTCAATATCATTAGTCATCAGAGAAATGCAAATCAAAACTATAATACCATCTTACCCCAGTTAAAATGGCTATCAAAGGGCAATAATGAATGCTGGCAAGGATGTGGAGAAAGGGGAACCCCCATACACTGTTGGTGGGAATGTAAACCCACCAACCAGCATAGTACAATCACTATGGAGAATGGTATGGTGGTTCCTCAAAAAACTAAAAACAGAACTACCATATGACCCAGCAATCCCACTGCTGAGTACAATCCAAAGGAGGGGAAATCAATATATCAAAAAGAAATCTGCACTCTCATGTTTATCACACTAGTCACAAGCCAAGATTTGGAATCAACCTAAGTATCCATCAATGGATGAATGGATAAAGAAATTGTGGTACACATACACAATGGAATATTATATAGCCATAAAAAAGAATGAAATCCAGTCATTTGCAACAACACAGATGGAACTAGAAAACATTATGTTAAGTGAAATAAGCCAAGTTCAGAAAGACAAATCTCACATGTTCTCACCCATATATGGAAGCTAAATATTAAAAACAATTGATCTCATGGAGACAGAGAGTAGAAGGATAGATACCAAAGGTTGGGAAAGATAGCGGGGAGGGGAGGACAAAGTGGGGATGGTTAATGGGTGCAAAAAATATAGTTAGATAGAACAAACATTTGATAGCACAACAAAGTAATTATAATCAACAACAAGATACGGTATACTTTAAAATAGCTAAAAAAGTGGAATTGGAATGTTCCTAACATAAAGAAACGATAAATGCCTGAGATGACGGATACCCCAATTACCCGGACTTGATTAATTTACACTGTATGTGTGTATCAAAACATCACATGTACGCTATAGAGATATACAAGTATTATGTACCTACAATAACCAAAAAATAAAATTTAAAGTTACATTTTCTACTTTAAAATAAAGAGTTCTGTTTCTTTACTTGAGCTAAAATCATACCAATAAGTTAGCATGGTAACAACAGGTATCTTATGCCAATTATAATCTCAAATTCCCTATTGATAACATTATAGGAATTTTGGTAGGCAGATTAATAAATAAATGACAGCATTCACATTTATAAATGTGTTTGGTTAATTTATTTTGAGAAAATTCTAACAGTTGTTTCTTATTCACGTACCTGTTCATTGTCTTTTATGTGAGATCCTTCAGGAATTGCTTCTACACCTTTCTCATCACCTGTTCTTCTAGATGCATCCTTAAGAAACACAATCACTTTATCCTCTGGTAAGTACTCAGGGTCCCACAGGAGCTGATCATCATTTTCATACACTAAATGAGTAAAACATAATGTTAAAAGAATTGCCAAAAATTGGTAGACTTTGTGCTAAAATGTATCACTGAACAAATAACTCATACGCAGAGCCAAATGTTGAGAGCTGAGAGGTCAAGTGTGGTTCTACCACTTGTCTGACTTCTTTCTTGGGCAATACTTACAGCCTAGTGAATAAAGCAATCTAAACAGACAGGAGGTACCACTTTATGTTTCCTGCAGATCCAGTCTGATTTAACCTTGAGTTTACCAAATTCCAAGCTCTCTTGGTTTGATTACGACCTCCACCACTTACTACCTGTATTACCATGGGCAAATTATTTCCCTTCTCTCTGTCTCATCTGTGAAATGGGGATAACAATAACTCTACCAAATAGATATAAAGATTTAAAGCACTGTAAAATAGTTGTGGCACATATTAAGGTTCAATGAATGTAAGCTATGATTATTTTTTGAAAGATGTCTAGAAGAATGCTCACCAAATGTTAATACTGCTTATTTCTTGGTGGTGAGATCTAGAGCAATGTCTTTACTTTCCTCTTTATAATTTTCTATGATGCTTAAAAATGTCTTATAATGTGTATAAATCACTTTCATAAAAACAAAAGACATTATTTTTTAAAAAGCATTTAAGTTTCATCATAATTTTGACTATAATAAAATTAAAGGCTAAATCTCACCAAAATTTAAAAAGTGAAAGGAAAGGAAGGTGACCTAAGACAGAGCCTGTGGAATTTCACATAAGAAGATGAAAACACAGATAAAATTAAGTAGAAACAGTCACAAATTAAAAAAGAAAGAAAAAAAGAAAAACACCACAAGTGTGGCATCATAGCAGCTGAGGTTACAATGTGTTTTTAAAGAGTGGTTTCAAAAACTGGTTAAATGATATTACGTGACCAGGATGAAAATTTTAAAAGGTATGCTTGGATTTACTAAGGAGATGACTGTTGTGAGAACTGTTTCTGTGCAGAGATGGAAGCAGAAGTCATATTGGAGAGGACTGAAGAGTAAATGCAAAGTGAAGAAATAAAGTAGAAAACTTATGAAAAGTTTGATTGTGAGGGGGGAGGAGATAGGGCAGTAGCTAGAAAGAGGAAGGAAAGTTTTTCTGTTGTTTTTGTTTGCTTCCTTTCAAAGATAGGAGACTATATGCCAACAGGAGGAGCCAGCTTCAGAAAGACTTTAAGAGACAAAGGATAACTGATAGTGTCAAAGTTTCTTGTATTACGAAAAAGAATTAATAGCTAATTAAGCATCTACTATGTGCCAGGCAATGTATTAAGTGTATTCACATAAGTTATCTCGCCCTATCACCCACACACACTTCAAAACCTTTTTTCTACCCTTTTCTGTTTCCCAAAATAGATGTTCTTCTTTAAAGTACAGCTCTAAGGACAACAGCAAGAAATTTGTCCTTAATAAACATCATTCCTTTACTAACCTGCTAGTACAATCCTAGTAAAACTCTAAATTAATATAATAAAACTACCATGATAAAGTGAATCTGGATATACTGCTATTGATTTCTGTTCTTGCCTCAGCCTCTGTTCTCAGAGACTACAGCTCTTATATTCTTGGAAACCCTGACTCAGGAAGAAAAAGGTGAAGGTAGGCCCCTGAGTCCTAAGTGTTTTCTTGGTTACATACCCCCATTTGGGCCTAAGAAACAGCACAAACTACCTGGAAGATATTTTTGAAACCACTGCCAATATTTAGAAGTCCCAGGTAGCTACAACAGTACACAGAGATGTCCTTACTTACTTAAGCTGAGTAGACAACCATCACCAGATGGCGCCAAATGACAAGTCAGTCTCCTGGAACTGTAGCTAGCAAGACAGATAAGCTAGCCCTGATTATTTCATTAACTTCAAAATAATACTTCATTTTATGCAATTACAGTACAACCATAGTAACGACCAAAAGGTAAGAACAATCAGCATTTCCAGAGAATAAGCCACATTGCTTTTACTGGTTCCAGACACACACCAATTATTTTTCAGTTAAGTTTATGCTCTAAATAAAACATGTTAACTTCTGACTATGACTCTTGGCAATGGGTTTTTTGTTTTTGTTTTTTGTTAAAAAAGAGGGTTTCATTATGTTGTCCAGGCTGGAGTGCAGGGGCAAATTCATAGGCATGATCATCGCATACTACAGCCTCAAACTCCTGGGCTTAAGTGATCCTCCTGCATCAGCCTCCCGAATAGCTGGGACTACAGGCACATACTACCATGCAACAGTTGTTTTTTAATTAAACATCTGCTATGGAAAGACTAAAATACCAAGAGGATCAGAAATTCAGAAGAACTCCACTACTATGATAAAACACACTAAAAAATAAAGGAGAAACAAACTCTATATGATATGAAGAAAAAAACTAATAATGGCAATAGAGTTACTTTTTATTAAGTGACATGAACATGCTAGACTTTGAAAAATCACAATCATTGAAATGTAACGGAATTCTCTGAAACTATTTCTTTCTAAATCAATTAACAGCCCTAAATATTATAACTTACAAAGCAATCACAAATATATCCCCCTCATACTACTGGAAGATGTAATTTGTATGTAATTATAAATGAGTAAGAGTTCAGAAAGTTCACTATTAACACGTTAGCTTATAAAGTGCTTCTACAGTGTCTTGTGAAAGCATAAATTCTGACTCACTGATGTGAGACAGAGCCCCAGATTCTGCATTTCTCACTAATTCACAGGTGAATCTGACGGTGCTGGTCTCTGGACAACAGTTTAAATAGCAAAGCACTGACATATTTCAGTTACTGTCTAGAATACAATTTTAAGAATCAAAAGTAATCAAATTAACCTTGTCAAATAAGCAAAATAAGTCACCAAAATAATTTCACAAAGTCCAGTGTGTGTATATATGTGTCTCTGGTGGTGATGGGGGATGCAAGCATTTGAGAAGCGAGAGAAGATTATTGTGCATTCTAACTAGGGGAAAAAAGTAAAACAGATGTAGGAAGCTAAAAGACCACCACCACAAAACCATAACAAACTTCCATAATCTGGGAAATTACTTCCCAATGAATAAATGTCTTATTTATTAACTTCCAGTTTTACCAAAAGAAATGTTATTACATTTTTAATGGCTAAATAAAAATTCTATTGATTTATGATCTATAATCAGCACTATGATTTAATAATGGTGTTTATAATGGAAATAGTCATGTTCTTAAAAGGTCACCATGTTTAATGACATGGACTTTTAAGTTGTCTAGCTGAGTTTTTTCTTATACACAGGTTAAATGAACTGCCTGTTTCAACAGTACTATTACCAACTAAAGGGTACTGTATTTGTTCATTTTTTAGTAAGTTACTTAAGAATTAAAAATAATTTGTCAAATATTCATTAGAAACAATTTCATGGTCCTTTACTATTCACTATTTAATAATTCCTAACCATCTAAAATTTATGTCAGGGAAGCATGAAAACTTGACTAAGAATATGGTTAATTACTCCTTTCCTTTGACATTTTTTCTTTGTTTTCCTAAATAGCCAATCTAATTCTCAATTTACCTAGTCCAGGGCTGTCAATCTCAAGATTGCTGCCATCTTATTCTTATAACTGCCAAGATTATTCTTAGTGGTGGAGGGCTGTCCTGGGCATTGTAGTTTGTTTACCAGCATTCCTTATCTAGTCTTATCACAAAACCACAGTACTTACTTAGTTTAGTACAAGTGAGAAACAATAAAACACACATAACTTTGAAAAATCATATTAATACAATGCTTTTCATCTGCCCAGCACCTCTTTGGGAATTACACCCTTTCTCACATGGTCTGGGTGGGGCTGACACTACTCCCTGCAGTCCCAGGAATAAATAAATAAGCCAGGACAAGCCAGGGTACTCACTCATCTCTCTCTCTGTCTCTGGTCACAGTGATTACGTCTGGCTGGGTATGTAATTCAAGCTGAGTCAATGGGGACTCTCTCCAGGACTTTTGCTCGAGTTCTGAGGGATGATTAAACTCTCATTTTTGCCGGTTCTCTAGCCAAAAGGACAGTGTAAAGTGTAACTCAAGAGCTCCCAGTAGCCATCTTAACCTATCTGACAATAAAGGAGAGAAAGGAGCACAGCACCTCATATCCTAAGGGGCCCTGAATACAGAAATATTTGAAGGCAGACCAGCACAGATTTCCAGTAAAGGAATCCAGTAAATTCTATTTTGCTTAAGGTAACTGAATAGGATTTTTTTTTTTTTTTGAGACGAGTCTCATTCTGTTGCCTGGGCTAGAGTGCCGTGGTGTCAGCCTAGCTCACAGCAGCCTCAAACTCCTGGGCTCAAGTGATCCTCCTGCCTCAGCCTCCCAAGTAGCTGGGACTATAGGCATGTGCCACCATGCCTGGCTAATTTTTTTAATATATTTTTAGTTGGCCCATTAATTTCTTTCTATTTTTAGTAGACACGGGGTCTTGCTCTTGCTCAGGCTGGTTTTTAACTCCTGACCTTGAGCGATCCACCCGCCTCGGCCTCCCAGAGTACTAGGATTACAGGCGTGAGCCACCGCGCCTGGCTTGAATCGGATTTTTGTCACCTGCAACCAAGAGAGCACCAACTAATGCTTTCTGAAAATCTCATTAATAAAACCTAAATATTAATATAATGGATAAAATTAATCATCTTTTGAATATTAATTCCACCTACTGAGCACTTAATACCATGTGCCAGATACTATGCTGCTAAGTGCTATACATGAAAATATCACATGTAATCTTCACAAAAGCTCTGTAAATAAATGCTAGTATTGTTATTTTACAGATGAAAAGAAAAAATAACATGTCTAAAGTCAAATGCCTAGGTACTGATCCAAGTTTACTGAGTCCGCATCAGTTCTGTTAACTCCATTCTGAACTCAGAATTATTAACTCAGGCACCAAATGTTTACTAAGTGCCTATGTGGCAAGGATCAACGTAGTTAGTATTAAGAATACAAAGATGAATAAACAAATAATTACAATACACTGTGGTGTTGAGTATAAATGATAATTTACATAAATTTAAGAAACCGTTAATAAATGTGTAGCTAAGGAGATTTTGTAAATAAAATAGATACAGGTTCAAAGGAGCATGCCTAGAATATTACTATAACTAACAAATCTTATTTATTTCTGATCTGTCAAATGATCACTACAGAAAAAACAACAAAAAAAGATCCCTACAATAAAGATATCATGATATCTTAGTCTTGTGGCACTTTTTATTAAAAAGCCTATGCTTACCAAACTGAAGAAAAATATTCTGTGAAGTTTTTTCCGTAAGAATCTACTAATCAGCACTACCCCTTTCAGAGTTTTATTTCTAACAGTGTGATTTACATAACAGTTTCATAAGTTTGGGTTTGTGTACACACAGGACCCTAAGTGGAGGCGAATTCTGAGTATCTTGACATAAAAGTTCGGATTTCTAGAATTATAAAGATGGAGGAAAGGCCCGGTACTATAGTAACCCCTCTGAAGCAATGATATTGCTAAGTCTAGTCTGATCCTCCTCGCACAATCTAACATGCTTAAATTCTCAAAATGAGAAAGCTGCATAAATCACACCTTTTCCTTTACAAAATTACGTATGTATAATTGCTTTCTAAAATCACATTAAAATAGAAAGCATTAAGCCAGAATTAAAAACATAAAAAATTAGAGATTGTGATCATTATTCATTCACTGCTGATATTTGACAATACAAACATACTAAAAGATAAAATATATTAAGAGATAATTAAACCTATCTTTAGCCATAATATGAATTTGCTATATACAACTGAGATGTTTCCTGCCTACCTACTAAATACAAAATTTTCAAAGATGGGCACTACTATCTTTCATAGCGAAAATTTAAAAGAAATTTAATAAAAATGAACAAATGTCTAACTTTCAGTTCTTCATTCATTTACAGAAAGAAAAATCTCAATGAACAGGTGTTAACCATTAAATAATATATAAGCAGAGCATAAAGTTTAAATTTTAAGTATAAAAATAAATACAAAAGCCAATGGATCTTTTATTTTTGCACATAATCACGTGTTTCCAGAACATACGCACAGAATTTCAATATATAACAAAGTCACTCCATATATTGATACCTTCAACGTTCCTATATGTTGCAGGAATTACTACATTGAGAAGTAGAAGCTGTTAAACATTTAAATGATGTAGTAAAATATTTTTGCTGTCATGAAAACTTACTGGCCTGTGATGTTCTCTTGAATGCCTCTGACCTGCTGCTTGTCCTGAGAGCAGGTACATACTTAGAATATAAAGTAAGTTTTTAGAGAGAATGCTAAAAAGAAATAAGCAAAAGACTTCTACAACTCCAAAGGGCTTTGCATATGTAAAGCTGAAATGTGGAGAAGAAAATGAAATAAAAGAAATGAAGAAAGATTTCTAGCTTTGAGTCATGTCACACCTCACATGAACTCATTAAAAACATACAACACAGCATTCTTTCTGGAACCCACCCAAGCAAATAATCTGAAACAGACTCTTAAAAAAAAAAAAATCCTCAAGTACTATGTTATTGGAAGTACAACTTACCTTAGGGACTTTTAGATAAAATAAAGAAAAAAATCATGTACAATTTAATACGCTATTTTCCCAAATTATTTGGAAATCACAAAGTAATATTGAAAGTTTCAGAAGTAAATAAGCTTTTTATATCAATTGTTTACTCTTAAGTTTATTTTTAAACCTTCCACTGACATAAAATAACCTAACTTATAACTAAGTTACGAAGATTAGAAAATGATAAAGTTCAGAACACATTTGAAATACGGGGGAGAAAAGAAGTATATGGTTGGGACATTTTCAGTCATTTAAAAAAGGATTTTTTCTTTTTTTGGCTAGACTTCTACAGACAAAACTGGAAAACCCGTAAATATACTTCTTACATAAATAATGCAGAGTTCTCTTTCATAAACCAATGGGGTTACAACAGCGTTACTTAGTAGGCAATCATGTTCTTACCACATTTTACATACACAATAGTTTACTTCAAAAGCATAAATTCAACTATATAATTTACTAATAACCCACCTTTTTCATTTTCTTTGTATTTACAAATGCCAACTGGAATCTCTGCTTGAAACATGGAACCCACCATAATCTCCTATTTTAAAAATAACATAAAACATTAGTAAGATCTAGTAACACCGATTTTATATCCATTTTCTAGTTTTACCATCTTCTTGGTAAACTGCTCCTGGTTTCTCTGTCACAAAATACAGATACAACCAATTAACTACCTCAGAAGTATTGTGAGGATGAATGAGTTAATAATAGATAAGGGCTTGGATATGATTGGATGAAAATGTTAGTAATAACAATGGGGTGAAATGCAATGCAGACAAGAAATACAAACTTTACTTCAAAATATAAAGAAAAAGAAATAAAAGGGAATTCTGATAATATTAGTAATTGCAAAACATCTAAAAACAGTCAAATTCAACTATTTTTAGAGTATCGACACTTAAGACAGTGGTCTTAAAATATGTTCCCTGCATCAGCAGCTTTGGTGTCACCTGGGAAATTGTTAGAAATGCAAATGATAAGGTCCCACCCCAGATCTACAGTATCAGAAACTCTGGGGATAGGGCTCAGTAATTAGTATTTTAACAAGCTCTCTAGGTGATTCTGACATACACTTAAGTCTAAGAAGTAGAGCTTTAAGATAAGGGAAATAACAGAAAAGTGTTTGTATAAATTAGCTCAGTAGGGGCCAAAGAGATGAAATTGCAAACAAAATAGGTAAGTGGCTTAGAATTTGACTTTCTTATTACAAGATATCTGGAAATTAAATCTATACAGTCGAATCACAGATTAGGCAAAACTCATTGTTCAGAAAAGCAACTGGAACCCACCACTGATGAGATTCCACACTGCATATGGACCAAGATTACATGGACTCTCTTTTGTTGGTGGCTAAACGTTAAGAACAAATTTAGTGGCATATTTAAAACGAAGACTTGGGCATGAAAGGTACAAAATCATGGTCTACAAAGTTAACTCTTAGGATTTGAAAAGTTCCCTTCTTCTCTTTTTGTTAACCTACTGATGTTAGGATCTCCTTTAATCTAGTATAACTTCAAAGACATGTTACATGTAATAAAGTTACTGCTATATCTGTATAGGAAAACCAGTCTTGTTCATGATCCGTTTTCTAAAAAGAATATCACATACAACAGATTTTCTCCACTGTTATATAGGAACTCTTCTTATGTCTTGTACTATAAAAAGAGTCCTCTATTGTCACTCCTTGTGCCTCTTTTAAATTTACTCACCTATGCCTACTAAAGATTTATCAGTGTTGGCTGGGGTACTTCTAAAAATATCAATACCTGGATCCATTCCAGTTCAACTAAATTAGTATGTATGGACAAAAGCCCTGGTAGTCAATAAAAGTTCTCCAAATCATTCTAACATAAAGCTAGGGTTGAGAACATCTAGACTAGTATAAAGATAAGGCACTTTCTTTTTCCTTTGAGTTCAGAACACTTCTTTTTACCTGCTAATTTGTTCTGTACTGTAGGGGAAGGAAACAGGATTTAAGATCATTATATACCAGGTTATCTTATATGTAATTTTCCTTTAATCTTCATCAAGCCCTGTAAGGCTGACATTGTTATTCCCATATTACAAGTGAGGACATGAAGCTCAAAAATTTTTCTCAGGAACACACAATTAGCAAGTTACAGAGCTATAACTTAAACTCAAGTTTGATTTCAAAGCTGTTTTCCCATCCTAGTTTTTAAAAAATTCAGTTTTATCTTATAAGCCTAAAAAATTGAATCTCAACAATTATTTACTACAATGAAATTGTATCAGAAGAAAACAATTTGAATTTACCACAGCCTACTTTATGACACATTTTTTTCTGAGGAAGGTCAGGCTAATATCCCCAGCAATGAAAGCTTCCCCTCCCCCATGTTCTCCTTCCCCTGAGCTTTTGTTCCTACATTAAAAAAAAAATTACTGAATGCTTAATCAAATGCTCTATTGAACACTGCAGATAAACAAGATATGTTGAAGAAAAAGATATATAACCTTGAATGTACTGTGGAAAATAGCAGGTTAAGAGGACTCCTAAGGTTTCTAGCTCTTTTCATCTTAATTTCCGCAGGTGTAGGAATCAGATAAAAACTAGATTGAAGACCACTTGCCCAAAGGGGTCACATAAATAGTAGGTAACTTTTGTGATCCCTGTTTTCCATCTTCAGTCCCATCACTTATTCAAATTAAATAAGATGTACTACACACTGAGCTAATTGTCCCTTACTGTTTTAACCCACCACATTGATATCTATCTCTTTGAACATTTACAGCTTTTCATTGGTTTCATTCAATTTAACATTTAGTAATGTATTTACCTATGCTATACTTATATAACCTCTTTCAAGGGATGTCCCTCCAATCTACAGCAAAAACAAGCTTCTTGAGAAAAGAGGCTCCTATCTCTTAATAGCTATGTAAACAACAGGTATTCCTCACTTGCTGAATGTAGAAAATTATGCCTCTTCAACTCTTCTGACTCCAGTCACTAATTATTAAAAGTTATCTGGCCTCTCTTTATCTTTGCTAGGGAAAACAATGCATGCCTATGAGAAATATCCCTGTGGGAACTCATGAATAGATCAACTCCAGCCGAAATCCAGAATCCTCAGGTAGTCAGTCCAGTCCAAGTTCATTTGAATATTTCATTCCTCCTAATAGAAATTCTAAATATGAGATGTTCCTTTATTTTAATCAGCAAGAGGGTCAGTTCTTTTCTAAGTGTGTGTGAGGCATCCTAAACCAGACAACTTTAAACCAATTAAAAAACAAAACAGGGAAAAATCTCAAAGTATTAACTAATAATTAAACAATCTTGACTTAAAAAGCACAAAAAGCCCACTCAATTTAATGTTTTGGGCTATTCTGCTTTCAAAGCAATGATTATTTATGTATTATATTCCAAATCAGGCCTAGGAAGAACAACAAAAAAACTTAATGGTTTAAAAAAAAAAAAAAAGAAGACAGATCAGGTGATCCATATCTCAACAAGAGTAACATTGTATCTTCTACATAAATGATTTGTTTTAATCAATGCTACACACATTTCAATACATTTTCCTAAGAAGTCAATTCCTTTGAAAGAACCTAAAATTAACTGACTTAACTGTATGATTACTGACATGATATATAACTTATAATTAAAAACTAATGTCAATATGTTATCTTTAGATACATTTTGGAAATCAACACTTATTTACTTATGTAAAGAGTAGCCAAATCTCTCTCTTCACACAATATACTTATCAATTATAAATATCTACATTAAATTCAATCATTCCGAGAGTTTCCCCTTTATAAAGTAATATGGGATGGACAACTTGCAATCTAAACTATTAAACAAAATTTACTTAACAAATATCAAAGCCTACACAATTCTTTTCCATAATATATAAATAAAATAAAAAAATATATGATTTACAGGTCAACAGAAGCTTAATTCAGCTCTAGTCTAAGACTAGATCAGATTTGGATTTCTAATCTTAGTTTGACTACTGACTTTCTCAACAAAGTCTAATTTTTGCCATACTATTATTTTATTTTATAGAAAAATAAAAAGATATCTCTTACCTAGATGTTTGAACATTTACCAAACACTTAAATGTCACAAAAGAGTTTACATCAACTTTATCAATATATATAGTAAAAGAATAATTACGCTTGGCTTTTTAAATATTACTTTATCTAAGTTTGGGGGAAAATATCATTCTAACTACCTTTTTCCAGTCTTCTGATGGAATATAATCTTCATCTTCTTCTGATTCTTCTTCTATTTCACTATCTAGAATAAATAAGACACCAATACTATAAAATAATTGCTTATCCTACCCACATCTATATACCTGTGTTATTATTTTTATATCTACTTTAAATATTTGGATAAACCCAAAGGTATCCAATGAGTTAGGCCAAAATATTTCTAATCAAATAATTAATACTCTACCACTAAAAAAAACCCCCCAAAACCCAAAAAACAGCAGAAACCAGTATGAAAAAAACCATAAACCTAGGCAACTGCATTCTCATGAAATAATTTCCTACAAAAAAAAACTTTAGAAAAAAATTCATTTAGAGTCTAATCCTCATTCTGCTACCAACAACCTAGTGACAGAATAAATTACATGATCTCTATTTCTTCACTTACAAAATGAGAGTTTGGACAAAACAGTGGTTTACCAAACAGTGGTCCTCAGAACATTAGAAATTTTGTAGCATCACTTTAGGAGAAGCATGTGAAGGGAGTATATTATGAAGACCTCCATTGTACCCAACCTCCATTTTACTCAGAGCAGGCAAGCTATTGCTTGTTTATACTTTGGAATAAGAATGTATTTACATAAAGGAGGGGGAATTCTGAAACCTATTTAGATTGTTCGCATCTTCTAAATCTAAAATGACACAAAGTTGAAAAGGACATTACATATAGAAATCAATTCTTCCTATGGAAAAGCTAAGATAGGTGGCATACGTATAGCTTCCATGCGTATATAACAAACAAAATACCAGATTAGAAGTATGAAATAAATACTGTTTCAAGAAGCAGCAGAGCCACTTGGCATCCCACTCTTAAGCTAACGGATCTGCTCTTTGTTTAGCTAAAGGAAAAAAATACCACATTTCCCCCAAACTTAAAATTAACAAAATTACTTGTGTCAGAGAGTAACTAACCTCTCCTTACACTAATACATTTTTCCTTTGAACCAGATCTTTAATCAAAACTCAATTATCATACAAAAATTATTATTAGAAGTATACGTCCACTTCTAAACTAAATGTGTAACAAATCATTCATACAAAGCAACAGTCACGTTTAATCAGTTATTACTTTACGACATATTCCATAAGAGGTTATTTTTCAAGTGTTTTTCTTTCTTAAGTATAGAAATTTAGACTACAAATTTAAACTAATAACACTGGCAGCTGATTTGCTCTTATCAAAGAGCTGTATTTCAGAGTAACAATTTGTGCTTAGAATGAAACATGGTGCAGCAGGATAAACATGCAAATATTTAAAATACATACATTAAATGTTGCCCTGACAACTGACCACCTCTCACTAGATCATAACTGAAGAACAATGAGGGAGGTCCTGGTCCTTCTAAGCATGACGTATTCCTACCTCAAGAATCGACCACTTCTTTAGACTGGGGAGCCACTGACTAAAGAAAGCAATGCTTATGAACATACCTAAAGAAGGCTAAGAGGCAAAGAAAGTAGAAAATGAAAACTAAGGGAAGGATTATGAGAAATAAAAAAGATGACCATGAAACAAACATTCAAAACAGGCAGGGAAAATACAAAAAACACACAAAGTCAAGTAGTACATGACGCAACAATTACTGCAGTTATGTTCACTGACGACAGGACCCTGGCACTGCTAAACTAACAATCTACCAAAAAATCCATTTACTGTTGAAAGAGATTTCAGAGTAAACAAATTCAAAAAGATCAGTGGAAAAAATCAGCATTTTAGGTAATATATAAAACAATAAAAATTATATTCAAATTACAGCAACCAATAATACTTACTTGTATCAAAATATTTACATCGACGTGGACGGATTATTTCCTGGGCATCTTGAGAAGCAACAGATTGTGATGGATCATCATTGGAAGACTGAGTTTCATCCTCCTGACCTGATGAATCCTTTATATTCTCTTCCTGTAGAATAATAAATTAATTTTCTTTAAGATGTAAAGAAAACTGTTGCAGATGAAAAGCCAGTGTTTAAATTTCGTTCAAAATACACCTAGAAGACTAAAACGAATACACTAAATGAAAAGTGGTACTCTGGGTTGGCTCCTGAACAGGAAAAAGTACGTTAGTGGAAAAAGTGGTAAAATCTGAACTGCCTATAGTTTTGTTAATAGTATTGTACCAGTGTTGATTTCTTAGTTTTGGTAAATACACTATGCTTACATAAGATGTTAACAACAGGGGAAGTTGAGTGAAAAATATACAAGAAATTTCTATACTATCTTTAAACCTCTTCCATAAATCTAACATTATTTCAAAATAAAATAGAGATAAATACATAACTGTCAATTAGCCTTTATTATTTAAAAGCAGTAATATTTTTTTAAAAGCTGGTATAAATTATTTAGAATAAGCAGTGGAAAAAAAGAAATTTGGAATGACACAGACCAAACTATTACCTCTCAGGAGTGGATTTCTAACTTTTACATTACATATTTCTATAATACCTTAATTTTTAACATTTAAATTTTTTACTTTTAAAATCAGAAACAGTAAAGATTATTAAAATAAGTAATAAAAATTAATGTTAAGAAATTTTAACTTCAACAATGAAGACAACAATCTTAAACATATATGTATACAAACTTACTTTATTTTCCCCACTACAGCCACTGTTGTCGTCATTATCAGCATCTTCATCATCTTCACCTTCTTCCTCCTCTTCTTCCTCTTCATCATCTTCTTCGGGTAGTTGAACAGAACTATTATAACCATAAAGGCTGAGCAGTTCATGAATTGGCATGTCGCCTTCCTAAATAAACCAAAATAAAAGTTAATTTCTGAATCAGTGGATTTTCAAATTCCTAGGCTATAATTCACAAACCTGTAGAGTATGCATTTTATAAAAAAAGTACTCTAAGAACTATATCAAGAATTCTCAAATCATAAAAAGTAAAACTGAAAATATTTCTGAGATCTAGGAATATCCTAGTCTTTTAAGTATCTCTATAAAACTAACCAACTCTAATGGCTAACAACAGAATCTTTTAAGTATAATTAAAAAGTGACATTGGTCTCAAACTGTTCTTTTTGCCATCAATTCAGTATATGTACACTGACAATCAGTACACATGGATGTCCACACTTAGTAAGAGTATCATATTAATTTGGGGGTAGAAAAAGAGAATAATTAGAAAACGGACTATAAACTAACTTAACAAACCCAGAAAGGGAGAAGAAATTCATAACCCAGCCTAAACACATTCAAAGAAAAACAGTGATGATTTATAAAAGAATTATATGGGATTACATTAGCCACATATTCTTTTCTATGGTTATCTCAATTTACATATAAAACACCTCACGCAATCCTTACCATCTACCATACAGAATTGTTACATTATCTCCATTTCGTAGATGAGGAAATGAAGGCTGACAGATTAAACAATTTCTTCAAAAATCACACAAGTTACAAGTAGTAGAGCCAGATTTAAACAGTCTAACTCCAAAAGCCCATACTCTTACCAGCATACCATGGTGCCCCAGCCACAGACCTCCCTCAAGCCCTAAAACAAAATACCCTCTGTGCATGAAATGAAGAAAGGTCCACATGCAGTGAAATGAAATCAGCTTTCTATAAAAGGTACTCTCTCTTATCAGTAAATAAGTGATGTAAAAGTATCAGGGAAATACAACAGAATTCTGATTATAAAAAGAAAATTTAACCTAAATCATGTGAACATATATACACATACACTCTGAAGCAAAACAGTCAGAAAAGAGTCACGTTAGAAGCTAGAAAAATGGTAATCATAAAATAAAACATGTTTTCTATTTCTCCAGCAGTCTGATTTATTCAGAAATAAGTCTAGCTCATGTGTGCAGTGCAGAAGGATAAATCAGACTGGATCACATAACCTGATGGCACTATCACTTACATCACAAAATTAACCCCCGTCACTCAGAATCCATGCACAAGAAGCAATCTAATGATTGTAATCTGAAGCTTTTCTTATAGAAAGAAATAGGAAGAAAATGTCATTCTACACTTCTATTTCACATTGTAAATGAATATTCTGGTTACAAATGAGTTTGTGAATCTATTTCTGAAAGGGAAATCAATTCTGAGAGCCCTAATAATTTGCAGAAGCTACAACCTGAAAAGTGGTAACCATATTAGGCAAAGTATTGTCACTCCAGCTGAATGACCAGTTGGCATACTTAACTGACAGTTTTTATACCCTGGTTCTCAAAGTACAACAGTGCTTTAGGTATTCAAGGATCTGATCCACGCAGATCTGTTCCATGTACCAAGGACCTGGTACTAGATACTGATATTTGGGATTAAAGGAGTCAGTACTTAAGAACTAAAACAGAACCTCACATTCCATTTACAATGTGAAATAGAAGTACAGAATGATACTTTCTTCCTATTTCTATCAGAAAATCTTTTTAAGATAGAAGTAGAATAAGAGAAAGACACAGAAAAGGCAGCTTTTACATTAATACACAAGAATAACAAATAGCTGCCATGAAGTGTCTTCTCCATGCCAGGCCTTTGATTTCACTGTTTCTTTCTCTTAAGAATGAAAGCAGAGTCAAAACATGATAAGATCTCATTAGATCTCTATAAGTAACAGATGGAGTGTTTGCTACCTTTATTTGCAAATAAGGAAAACAAGCAGAAAGAAACATCATGCACCGATACAGATTTTATTATAATTCCTAGACCTCTTAATCCCAGCACATATAACGTTCCTTAAACTCAAATCCTGCATCCCAAATCAGAAGTAGGTTTAGCAAGTGAAGTCATCACTGTGAAAAAGAGCCGCTAAAGTCACTAATATGTAGCTGGGAATGGTGGCGTGCACCTGTAGTCCCAGCTACTTGGAAGACTGAGGCAGGAGGACTGCTTGTATCCAGAAGTTTGAGGTTGCTTGAGCTAGGCTGATACCATGACACTCTATACAGGGTGACAGAGTGAGATTCTGTCTCAAAAAATAAAATAAAGTCACTAGCATGAATAAGAGCCCAAACAGAAAAAACATGTTAGCCTAACAGTTTGCAATGAACATTTACATAAACCTTAAGAATTCATTTTCTTATTTTGTATTTATTTCATCCTCAAAACTATTCTAAATACATGTTACTACTACTTCTAATTTTTACAGTTGTGTTAACTTATACTTTGAGGCCACACAGCCAATTAAATGGCAGCACTCTATTTTGAACTTGTCTTCTGATGGCAGTTGGTTCACTCCAAGAGAAGAGGTAGATTATCAATCAAATAAATGCCCTTAGGCTCTCTACCATTAGTCTGTCTTATTTAAGGGCATTAAAATCCCCCAGAGGGTTTATTAATACAGGCTGCTGGGCCTCACTCCAGAGTTTCTGATGTGAGGCCTGAGAATCTGCATTTTTAAAAAGTCTCAGGTGATGCTGATGCTGCTGGTACGGGACTACCTTGAGAAACAGTTATTTCACAGGTCTAGGATAAGATACCTGTAAAGCAGCCTTTCCAGTGGAGGGTAATAAAGCTTGAATATTATCTTTAATAAAGTTTATCATGTGACATATGATATACTTATCATATGACATCCAGCTCAATTACCTGTCAAAAGGATAGGTGACATACTAGCTGCACGAAAAGGATTTTTTTTAAACCACTATCAAGAAGGTAAAATGTCTGATACCCACAGTTAGATCAAGATTTTTCGCTCTTGGATACACAGAGAAATGTGACTCACTTTATAAAAATTCATTTCTCAAAGAAAAATTCAGCAACACCTCCAATATTGACTAAGCAGAGAACAGAGAGACTCAAAAGTGGCCTGATCACAGTGTCTTTAGAAGAGAAATGCTTAAATTAGAAAAACAGCAGAACTGGCACAGATGGAGAAAAGCCATTCAAGTCAGAGGAAATGACAAATGTACAGGTATAGAAACAAAAATGAATAATCAGGTCACTCTGATTAGAGCAGACATACCATCTGTAGTAACTAAAAAAAAAAAAAAAAAGCATTTCAGAAGGCCATCGATTGATTACCGAAAGATCAACTATAGATTACTGAAAGTCAGGGTTGGTATTTTTACCTACTTTGTCTAGTTTTACCTAGTTTCTAAAGAGATATGTTATATTCCACTTTTGACTGAATTTAAGAGTACCTTTGAGCAGTTATATTAACATTACGGGAGAGCTTGGGGGAAATTACACACACAATAAATTTGCAACATGAACTTAGGTAGGGAGAGATTTGGTTTGCCAAGGAGACTGATCTAGGCAGGAATCTACTGCTATCAGTTACTACACATCACCTGTAGTATGATCAGAACCTCAAATAAATTTGTAGTTGTTGGAAAGAAAAAAACTGAGAGATCCTGCAGAAGAAATCAATTAAGACTTTACCAGGGGTTAGGAGTGATGGAGGTTATAGTGATGCTGAATCCCTGGTTCCATATAGTCCTTGGACCCAGTTACACATTCATGTAACTTCTAATAAGGTTTATTTTTAATCAAAGTTATTTTTAGATGGGCTCTATCATGTGTAACAAAATACTCTTGCCCATTCCATCAAAATGCTTGCTTAATATTATTAGGTATCAAACTCGTAACTTAACCTGCTACCCAATATCAAGTTAGCAAGCCGCAAGGAAAAAACAATCATTACCACTAAGAATACAAGTTGGAGCTTGACAGTAGTAGGAAAGATATCATATTTGATCTAAGGCATAAAGTGAAGATCTTATAGCAAACACTAAGCTACAGCTAGAATAAAAACCAAAATCAATTTTGCTGAGGAATCCTGTTTCAAATTGAAGTAGCATTTATTGTGTCCCTACTTTGTGTTAACTGAAGTATTTAAAGATTTAGCAAGCATAAACAAGTACTATGGAAGGATTTTTTATTGTTATTTATTGTTAATCTGCTCCCCAATGCTCTCTTTTACTTCTGCACTCATCTTCTCCCAGGAAATGTTCTTTCCTCCATTCTGAGCATCTATTTTGATTGAAAGCTCACTTCCTGGACCATAGTTTCTAACACAACTGGGATCAGTGCATTCCCTGGCCATAGGTTTAGAATGGGAGAGTGACCTAAACTTGTCTGCGGTTTCTGAAATTTTATCAACAGAAGCTAAAGAAAGAAAGAAACACAGACGGTCCCAAGCAGTACATGTGGGAGACCAAGGAAATAATAGCATTATATGAAAAATGTTGGTCTAAAAAAAGAAGCCAGCCATGTAGAAAAATATTCTGATGGCACCTGAGTCCCTGAAGACTAGATATATTCCTCCCTTAATAAAATTTCGTAAGCCTTTATTTTGTCTAAGCTAGTTCGTCACAGATTTCTGTCTTTGCACCCCCAAATTCGGATGCTATAAATAGTATTGATATACCTAAAGCAAATACTCTGTTCTTTCCTTCTAAAAAAAACTTAAAGTTGAGTAAAACTATTATTATACTAGGGGCTGTCAGTCACCTGTTCCAGAGAATCTCTCATTAGCTTATATTATCAAAAGTCTGCACTCTACCAGGTACTAAGGGGCTTTCTTCAACTTAAATTGAAACATCACAATAAAGTGGCACAGTGTTTTATTTAATTCACGTGTTAAGAGTACACAAATAAAGGAGCATAAAGACAAAATTATGGGACCAGCTGTGGATTTTCACAGTTGTAGAGTACAGACCTCTTTGAGAATCTTACGAATCACCTAACTGTCAAGGTTTATTTAGTGATTATCATGTGACAGACATTAGCTAAACGACTTAAATATATCATTCTTGTAGTAACAACTGAAGATTAACAATGTTAAGTAATGCATCCAAAGCCACATGCTGAAATCAGTAGTACAGCTGAATTACGAACCCAGGCAGTCTTGACTCACCACATTACAGTGCCCTTTAGGTACATATGCATACATACTGCCTTTCTTGAAACTTAACTTTAGATTAAGTATACAACATCCTGTTGTAGTGTGAAATAAGATGTGCTGGGTTGACAAACTGTGAGGAGTAAGGAAAATGGGCACAGTAAAAGATGAATAATAATGCAGAAATGTGCACTATATTGCAGATTATGCTTTAAGAAATTAGCTGTCCAAGCACTGTAACAAAAAAGGGGCAATCATGTCTGCATAAGCTAAAGGGAGACTGCCTTGAGGTGAAAAAGTAGACTTTTTAAAAGATAAAGACATACCTGAAATTAAGTATGTCCTAATTTCAAGACAATAGGGCAAAGTTAACAAACACTAACAGACAATAGTTTTATAAGGTTGGAGCGGCATCCATTTCCTAGCCGCAGAAGAGGTGGTTCCTTCTCCCTCACATCAGAAAGTTAGTCAATAAGCACCGGCTGTGTGTGACAGCAGATGCTGGCCTTCAAGTCAGGGCCATGTGGTAGATATACAGAGTACTCTTCTTATACCTGCTGTACTAAAACCGACTTACCAATAAAAGCTAATGAAGAGGGGAGAAAAGAGGAAAGAGGCTGACTTCCAGCCAGGAAGCCTAAGGGACCACATCCAGACTGGACTAGAGAGATGGTTGCTACGGTAAACAACCTCTTGAGGTTGGGGCTTGACTAGAAGATAAACTATGAAGGGATGGAGGAGTGAACACTTTCGTTATAATCCCCACACTGAAGTTTCTTTTGTATCTATGTAATTCATTTTGTGTGTATACTTCTAAAAAGATCTCAATCTTTTACATTTTAATCTTTATCTCTGGATGGAATATGTCTAGCATTTTAAAGTATACATTAAGTATTGATATTATAATAGTGTGTTTTTTCTAAAATATATTTAAATACATTCCAGCTGTGCACAGTGGGTCTCGCCTAAAATCTCAGTGCTTTGGGAGACTGAGGCAAGAGGATCACTTGTGGCCAGGAATTCAAGGCCAGCCTGGGCAACACAGCAAGACCCCATATCCATAAAAGCATTTTAAAAACTAGCCCGGTGTGGTGGTGTGTGCCTATAGTCCTAGCTACTCAAGAGGTTGAGGTAGAAGGATTGCTGAGCTCAGGAGTCTGAGGTTACAGTGAGCTATGATAGTACCACTGCCAGTGAACTCCAAACTGGGCAACAGAGCAAGACTCCATCTCTTTTAAATAAAAACAAAAAGATACTATGATCTTGATCTTTCTTCTCCCAAATGGACTGTCAGAACTGTGCCATTCAGAGCCTCTAAGTTTTAAGAGTGTATCTGGAAAATAACTAAACTTAGGTACTGTTAGTTACGGCAAACAAAAGTCTATTTACTACAGGAATGATTCTGACACCCTTTCTAAGATCACCACAATAAATTCTAACCTATAAATCTGATTCTATCAAAACATTTAAATGCTAAACTTACATAATTACAATACATTTTATACTGATAAGAAAAATACATGATAATGTAACAATATACATTAAAGCTTCTATCAATAGTTTTCACTGAAAATTTTAGAATTCAAATCAAATGAACTTAAAAACACATGCGATGCAGTTATTGATAACTCCTAAAAGAATCTACTGTCAGAATTTTGCCACAATTAACATCAAAAATACACTTCATGCGACCAAAGTGCCAGGTGAAAAACACTTTACCAATTCCTGACATAACCAATGTTTTGTTTCTATAAAAGCAAGCCAATAATCAACATGACAAAATCTTGTTCACTATTTCAATAAAAGCAAAACCCAGCAGTTTGGTTTAGTTCATACCTAAAGAGTTTGTAAGTATAATAAATCCAATATATTGGCCCTAAAATTACTTAGCTTCAGGTTATAGGTGAAAGCATTACTGATTATGTGCTACTTAAACCTAAGCTTTAGCTATTTCTGGGAGAAATTAGAGAAGAATCTGAGAAGGCATAGACTGGCTGAAAGGATAATAAAGGACTGGTTCCATTGTCTTTGTTTTTCTTTCTCTATTCTCCATAAATAATTCTAATTACTATTTCCTAAGAAAGCAAATTGAAAAGGAAATTTTTGGGGGGTGGCTACTAGGGACTGAGGAAGGGAGTGGAAGAAAGGAGAGAGAAACAGGAAAAGGCAATCACATGCCTGAAATTTTAGCAAAGTCCATTAGTAATTTTATACTAATTAAATGAACAGCCCATTTTCTGAAACAGAAGAAAACAACCATCATTCCACCTTGTAGCCTATTACAAACTGTACTTGATTAGTTCCTCTTGCTAATTAGTATTTGCATTAATATAGAATGTGATAAGATGGAAAATATTAAGATTTTCCTCCTTTACCTTTTACTTCATGGATAGTTTATTCAGAAGCAGAAAATATATCGAAAGTGATAGAAGTTTCTAAAAACATAAGCAATAACTGAAATTAACTGCCTTCCCACTTTACAAATATATGAAGTGACTGTGATTAACTGTTAAATCAATTTTTTTCCTTGATGCTCATCTAAGTTCTGAATCATACAAGCAAATTATCCCTGTCTTTTGAATAGTTTCCCAGCCTCTTACTTTTTTTTTTTTGCGACAGAGTCTCACTGTGTTGTCCAGGCTAGAGTGCCATGGCATCAGCCTAGCTCACAGCAACCTCACACTCCTGGGTTCAAGCAATCCTTCTGCCTCAGCCTCCCAGGTAGCGGGGACTACAGGCATGTGCCACCATGGCATGTGCCGACTAATTTTTTTTTATATGTATTTTTTTAGTTGGCCAATTAATTTCTATTTTTAGTAGAGACGGGGTCTCGATCTTGCTCAGGCTGGTTTCGAACTCCTGACCTTGAGCAATCCACCCGCCTCAGCCTCCCAGAGTGCTAGGCGTCCCTGCCTCTTACTTTTAAAAAAGAATAATCTGATTCCCAAGCTCTTTGTGTGCTTTTTAATCCATTCTTGAAAAACTTTTGTCATAACCAATATATACATTTGCCGCTAAGACCAAGTCTATTCTCTGGCTCAAAATAATAAAATATTAGATTGTTTAGGAGTTGTGAATTAAACCAGCTCTAATCACTAAATGATCCAAAATGATAAGATTTGTATAAACAGTAATAGGACTCCTTCTCAAGTTCTTTAAATGTATACTTTAAAAAGTTCCAAACTAAAATTCTGAAACACAGATTAGCTTTTATTACAATAGAAGTATCAGCATTCACTTTCCATAACACTATATATTCCAAATTCTTGAAAGCTAGCAGCACTATGTCTTATTTCTCATATTCTTTTTATCAAGTATAGCAGAGCATATGCCTAATAAATTTTATTAGCACATGCCAGATTGATTTATCCATTCATTCATTCAATACTTTTTTTGAGTGACCACTCTCACGAGGTACTATAAAATATTTTAGTGAATAAAACAGTCATGGTCCCTCCCCTCATGATACCAATGGAGGACAGAGATAAATTAAACAAACCAATGGAGGATAGAGAAAGTTAAACGAGCATATAATTACAAATTGTGTTAGGTATAAAGAAAGCATTCAAGAGGATACAGTGGTTTAAAAAAGCTAATTAGGGGACAGGAAAGGCCAGTCTGAGAAGGCAATACCAAACCCAGAGAATAAGGAGTCAGCCTTGGGAAGGACATACCAGAGAGTGAGAACAAGCTGAAAAGCTGTGAGGCAAGAAGAAACTAGCTCGAGAACAAAAGCAGCTAGTCCGACTACAGCATAGCATAACAGGGGCACTGTGATACATGGATGAGAAGCCATATCATGCAGGTGGACTTGCTGGCCAGGTTAAGGAGTCTGGATTTTCTTTGGAGGTGACAGGAAGCCAGGATGTTGATATAAACTGATTTATATTTTGAAAAGATCATCACAGCTTCTGGGTATATCAGGAGAAAGATGGTAAAGGAGGAAATGGTAAAGGAATTGCAGTTAGGAAACCACTGCAATAGTCTAGGCTAGAAATGATGTCAACCTAGGCAGAGATGGAACATAAAAGATACATTTTTGTGGAAAGAAATGACAGGCTTCTTTAGGAATTGGATATTGGGAATGAAGGAAGGTGACTCCCTCGTTTCTGACTTAGGCAAGAGTAGTACCATTTTTTAGTGACAGAGAAGACAGGGAAGGAACAAGTACAGAGAGAACAACAGTTAATAGTTCCGTTTTGGAAATTTAAAATTTACAGATGTCTGTTGAGATATCTGCACAGAAATGTCAAGGAAGATAAACAAAACTAGAGATAGGGAATAAGTTAATCCTAGAAATAGAAACTAAGGAATACTGAGCACAAGGACACCCTGAGAATAGATGAGATCACACAGCTTAGTATAATTGTCAAATGTGGTGTACAATGCCAACTTACCTAATGATGTAGATTTGAACCCCACCCCCAGAGACTCTGATTCAGTATGTCTGTGTAGAAGCATAAGAATCTGCTGTGTAAAGTAAGTACATGGGTGATTCTAATGCAGCTGACCTTCACACTAATTCTGAGAAGGACTGATCTAAACAGAGGCAGGAAAGGAAAAAAAGAAGGTCCAAAACTGAGAATTGGGAAATGCCAACATTTAAACCTTTGGTAAAGAGAGAAGACTTGGTGAAGGATACTGAATAGGAACAAAAAGATAGGAAAAAGTGGACAGTGGGGTACTTCAGAATTCAAGTAAATGAAAGGAGTGGTAAACTGCATTGAATACCACTGAGAAAAAAGGTGGAGAGAGAAAAGTGAACACAACAATGGATACAATGAAAGTCACTGATCATCATTATGGAAAGGGGCAGAGATAATTTAGAGCACTTTATATAGTGAATGGGAAATGAGGAAAATGATGACAACTCAAGACATTCTTGGCTCTGAAGGGGAGTAAATAAAAGGTGCAGCAATTGGGGAACAACAGAAGGTATGTAAGAGTAAATTTAGAATCCCTTTACAGGCCCAGAAGACCCAGATGTTTGGGCATTTTACCAAAGTTACTATCTGAATTCTATTATGTCACAAAATAAAGTTTTGTTATTATTGTTTTTGAAGAAAATGCCTTTCACTTCAAACCTTAAACATCCCACCTATGATCATGTAGAATTTTTCAGTATGGACTAGATATAAAACAATTTTCCCCCAAAAAACACAGAGATCCTAAATTTCAAATGTTTCCTCTCTTCACAAAAAAGTAATAACCACTTCATCCCCTAGCTCTTAATGTTATTTACCCTTGCAAGATCCTCTATTTCAGAACTGAAGTTTGTTTCTCCTTCCATCATTTCTTCCTCTTCTAATGTTCGTTCATCATCAAAATCATGAACCAGCATGTCAGCTGATGGATCAAATTCATGGTCATCTGATGTTGCTGAACCCCCTGGTAAAGAATATTTCAAAAAGTTTGGTAAACCAAATTAAGTGTATCTTATTAGTATTAATTTAGTGTATATGCTGTATTTATTTGAAGCTGGATAAAAGTCAAAACTATCAGGAAAAAGCTACACATTGCAAGTATTATTGTTTTTAGAAGTCTTGCCCTTACTCAACACCATTAAAAAACTCTTCAAAAGGATTAGTTTTTGCCCTGTCTCATCCCTATATATTCATAGTTACAACTGCAAAACTAAGAGAAAAATGTTTATAAACAAGTGAGTTGGCTGGGTGCGGTGACTCATGCATGTAACCCTAGCACTTTGCGAAGCCAAGGTGGGAGGATCAGCTTGAAGCCAGGAGTTTGAGACCAGCCTGGACAACAGCAAGACTCCAACTCTACAAAAATTTTTTTAAAAAATCAGCCAAGAGGGGTGGTGTGCACCTGTAGTCCCAGCTACTCAGAAGGCTGAGACAGGAGGATCACTTGAGCCTAGGAGTTGGAGGCTGCAGTGAGCTATGATGCACCTGTACTTTAGCCCAGGCAACAGAGTGAGACACTGTTTTTTTTTTTTTTTTTAAATGTGTTGTGATTTTGTAACCATGAAATTTAATTTGCAAAGAATAAATGGGCATATCAAGTAAGCATAATCTTTCTGTACGGGGAAAAATCACAACTCTTAACCATTTCATTAATATTTGATAGACCCAATAAGTATGAATCCCTCTGACCCCTGAAAAGAATGTAAGTTGGTCCTCCACATCCGTAGGTTCTGCATTTGTGGATTAAACCAACCACTATCAAAAATATTCAGGAAAAAAACTGCATCCGTATTGAACATCCATATGGACATTTTTCCTTGTCATTATTTCCTAAAGTATAACATCTCCTTGCATAGTGTTTACATTGTATTAGTTATTATAAGTAACCCAAAGATGATTTAAAGTATACAGGAGGATGTACGTAGGTTATATGCAAATACTACACTATCTTATATTAGGGACTGGAGCATCCACAATTTTGGTATCCGTGGGAGGCCCACAGATACCGAGGGATGACTGGTACAGTCATCTGAATATAGTCAGTCTAATGAAAATGCAGCTGCACTCAAATATTATTTTCCCATTATCACTTCTTTGAAAATACATCTAATATTTGATTAGCTGTCCTTGACCCAGTTGATTTTGGTCTGAAATAACTCAAGAGTATAAAAGCAAAATTTATTAAAACTGCATATAGAACTCTTATCAAAGGCATTAAAATAATCTAGTGGGTAACTGATGAGTAAGCTAATCTATTTTTAGCCTGGTGGTTGAGGAATATTGCTGGACTCAATAGGATCAAACTTGTAATAGTAAACTGTAAAGGCTGTACATACATATTCTATAAAATATCCCCACATTTTACTTATCATCAAACCTGAACTTAAACTTGCAAAAGCACTGTTTACTAATAAACAAATGAATAGTTAACATTAAAAAAATTAATTAGCAATTTTTTATCAATTTAAGATGTGGAAGGTTATATATTACTAGATGGACCTGCCCTTTCATTATACTCCAGCAAAAGAACACTTAAATGTCACAAAAGGGTTTACATCAATATACACAGTAAAAGAATAATTATACTTCTAGTTGGCATTTGTAAATATAAAGAAAATGAAAAAGGTGGGTTATTAAATTATATAGTTGAATTTATGCCTTTAAAGTAAACTGCTAATGTAAGTAAAACAAAGGGATAAAGAGGCCAACTTCCTGAAAACCTGACAATTATTAATAAGGGACAGGATTCTTCAGTCACCTCCCACAAGTTTTAGAATAAGAAGCATTTTTTGAGTAGTTATTATGTTCCAGATAGTATATATAAGCACTTCAGATACATTATCTCAATTAATGCTCAAACAATCCTGTGAAGTAAGTATTATCACCCATTTAAAGAGAAAAAAACAAAAGCTAGACTCAGGGAGGGCCTAAAGAGTTTAAGTAGCATGTCTAAATTCACAGAGCCAGTAGATGGCAAAGATGGAATTTGAATCCTGGGTATGCTAATTCCAACACCTACCCTTTTATTGCACTCTAAACTTCCTGTAACTCATGTAAATATCCTGCCTCAAAGAATACTTAAGGAGAAAGCCTATGTTTACTAAGATGAGTGAACTGCAAGCCAAGTTAGATGGCAAAGCACTTAGAAATCATTGTGCCCTTTGAGAAGCATAAGAAAATATAATTAAATAATTATCTGCCAAATCAGATATCAACTTACACTAGATTACAGTAAAAATGAGTTAGCAACATTTATCAATGTTTTAGAATGATTTACAAAATAAAAACATTTAGAAAAGTATACTATCTTAATTTCTTCCAGAAATTAAGTTTGGCAAAATTTTAGTAGAACATCTCAGTGCTGCTAGAGAGAATGGACACAAGGGTTCCAAAGGAGCCCAATTTCAGAACCACTAATTTAGTTGCAGTTTTTTGCGCCAATTGTTACCTCTCCTGAGTTTTCAATAAAAAACTCTCCTGAAACTTTTCAGTTCACCCAGGAATCTTCTGGGACACCTAGTAGTCAGTAACTATGTATTCCTACAGATGATGTAATACTTTTCTTCTCTCTTATAGGCAGAGAGACCCTAAAAAAAAAAAAACCTCACAAATCTCTTTGTATTATCCCAATCAGAATATCATTCTTATTGGATGTAGGTATTGTGAAAAATAATTATGTTTATTTCTTTAAGAACTTACTGTTACACTCTATTAACTACAATAAAAAAAAATTAAAGCTCACAGGAGTATACCATCAAATCATGAGTGTTATATGACTTAACCTGAAGTCCCCATTTTTTGTTCATTATTTGCAAAGCCAAATGTATGTGAAGAGTTACCACTTCACTTCCTTACTACATCAAATCACAAAGTGGAGGTGAACTTTTTCCCCTTCTCACTCCAATTCCTTTCCCAACATACACACTACACTTTTTTCTACAAATTTTCAATTTCAATTTTTTTCCTTGCCTTAATTTGACCTCTTTGTTTTATCTGGACTTCTTTTTACCTTGTTCTTTAGGACCAACTAACCTTCCTATTATTCCTGCCAATTGCTAGGCCCATTGTTGGTTCTCCTACGGAAAAAAATTCTCAGTAGTAAATGATTAGGGGTAAGGAATAAAATAAATATATTTTCCTAGTGAGGAAAATACCACTGCTATGTCATAAAATCCCAGCCTACTAGAGAATTACTAAAAGGTACCTTATATCTTTTCAAAGACTCAAAGATAAATTCAGCTTACAATATATCATATTTAGTCACTTAGTCACTCTTTAAATTATCTTCCCCTCCCTTATCCCCAACTCTAATGGCTACTAGGCTTATGTTAAAACCTTGTATAGTGCCTCCACTTTGGTTTACACTGGTGGAGTCTATAGACAAACCAATTAACATGATCATGTGACTATTACTACTAGCACTGATTCCAAAGTACAGATGCTACAAAGGACATAGCCTTGTACCAGCAGACAAAAGTTGTTTTTTTTTTACATGAAGCCTCTATTCCTAATTTTTTCCACCAATTTTTGTAACTGCCTATAACTAGCATTATCTATAAGAACAATAAATATTCCCTTGGGCAAAAGCCTGATATTACAAATGTTAACTCAAAAGATCTTCCTCAGTCTGAAAACAATCTAAAAAAATATAAATATTCAATCTATAGGTATACATATTCAACAAGCCGCAAAGGCTATTAAAGACTTTCGTATTCTTCCAACTCCACTATTTTTCCAGTACCACCTAGGCTGATTCAAGCGCAATGAAAATCGAGAAAGCCATTTATTCATACTGCTTTTGGAGTGATTATTTTTATACATCCATGTATTACCTGATGAATGCCTCAAAAATTCATTAAAAATATCTAAAACTCAGTAGTAACACCTAGAACCTATTTTTTCAATGAAAATGTTTTCTGTGTTTGAAAGAAAAAAATTGGAAACAATTCAATGTCCTAAAAAGGATATGACAATCTAATACTTTTCTGAGGTCAGATTACTTCCAACATCAACCATCCAGAATATTTTATAAACCAGGAAGTTAAAAAAAAAAATCTCTGAGTTTCAGAAATGTCACAAAGTTTAATGTACTTTACTCCCAAACATATTAGAAAGAGTATGTTTTACTGAAATAACAAAGACAAAATCAACTATCAATTGAGTACACTAATCATTTAAAAAAGATGTGGAGGTGATCTTGTCCAACCTTCACAGAGTACAATGATTTGTGTTCATGAAAAAGACCCTGAACCGTGAAAAAAGGTATGTTAAGCATTTTTAAAAGCTTTGTTCCAAAATGCAAAACACAGAATGATGATTGCTTTAATAATCTGGAAAATTCAGTAATGTGGAACACATTATATCTAAATATTCAATATGTGAGATGTTGTCAAATAAAACATTACCCTGGCTCAGAAGGCTCCCTTTCTCACTCTTCTATATTGGGCTGCTCCCAAACCCACATACCCCGCATGCAGAAGGCAGTCCTATCTCTCCTCATAAAGTCACTGGACACTGAGGCCAAAAGACTACTAGTACCTGACACATTCTTTACTGTATTTAACTCTAATGAATTACTGTCATGTAGGAATGCTGTACCCAGTGGTGCCAGATTCTGCAGTTGATACTGAGAACCCTAAATCCAGATTTTATATAAAATACTCTAATTTTTAAAGATCACTACAGCGATCAAACAAAAAATATTTGTGACCCAGATTTAGTGCAATGATCACAAGTTTGCAATCTCCAAGTTTGGAAAAAATGATTCTGTACTGTTTTGAGAAAGAACACAAAAATCCTAGAGGTATGGTCAGAGGATAAAACTTGATCCTATTCAAATCTAAGAATAACTTCCTTAATTTACAACATTAAATATTCCCTTGTTGAATCTTTTGTTTACTTTATTTTTCTCTCCCTCTGTAAATGCATTAACAATTTTTTTCCTCAAATAAAATACTTTGAATTTCCTACATGAGCAAATATTTCTAAGCTAATTGATTCCTGTTTAAAAAATATACTTCATATATACTTAAGTCAAATAATTTAAAACTTTAAGAAATACATATCGCAATTTATTTAAAAAAAGAGAAAGAACCCAAAAATAGTCATGAGGATGAACTCATAGCAGCCTCACCTGTACTTTCATGGGCAGTCAAACATTTCATCCATTTCTTTTTCCCCAGAGAAAAGAAGCATTCAGAAGAAAAGCAAGTCAGATGACAGTCTAACTCCTCTAACTTTTATGCAACTAATAGGACAAACGTTAGTCAAATAGAAATTATAAAAAATATAGAAAATACTTACCTGGACTTGAAGATTCAACAGATGGCTGGGGGTCGGGGGTGGGGTGGGATGAGAAAAGAAGAAAAATTAGCATTTTTATACAGTATATCTTCACAAACATTACCGGTATTATTCAGTAACTTAATATGACACTAAAAACTATGGTAAGTTTTAATGTATGAATTATCTAAGACAAACTAAAACTTCCTATATAATCCTTTCTTTTTCATTATATTGAAGCATAATGAAAAATTCACAACACTTCTGAATCTAGAAACAAAGACAATTACACAGATTGACTCAGACTTTAAAGGCAAATATGGACCTCATAACATATGGTTTAAGAGGTAAAATTTTAGATCTTGGAATTTTCTAAAATAGATTTTCTCCTATCAATACAGAAAAAACTATGTATAAAGTTTGCTATCAAGTTGGTCTCTGGCTTAAAAAAATGAGTATGAGAGGGAAGGTGGCAACAATTTAAGACATTTTTTTAAAGAAAAATTATGTTGTAAAAAAAACAGAAGGAAAAATTAAAATGTTACTAAAGTACCAGACACTACATTAGGTTAACTTTACTAATAAACAACATATTAAGTTATGACAGAATTAGCAACCATTCAAGCTTAGGTTATCTGACAGAAGACCACAGATTCTCAATTGTAATGTTCCCTCTACTGTACCATTCTATCTCTCATAAAGTTAACCACAAGCAAGTGAAAAATTTAAACATAAAATTGGTAGCAACTTACTTTAGTAATGTTACCACTTGTAAACATAGCATGCGACTATGTTTTACCTTTATTCAGTTAATTCACAATTATAAAGTCATCTACAAACATAAACTGCAAGACAAATTGAATAATAAAAACTCAAAAGTTGTTTCAGATGACACAAACTTTATAACTGAAACCTTGCCAATTCATTCAGAGCTACAGATTTCATGCCCATTAGAAAACAGACGATAAAAGGCTATGAGTACTAGCAAAAGAGAGACATGGATTCGGTAAAGTTTTATTTCTTCCTGCTTAGTAATGGGGCAGAGAGGCAGGAAGGAGAACAAACAGAAATGAGGGAAATGTTCAGTTTTTCAAAAGCTAAGCATCTAAGCCAAATTCCCTTTATGATATTAAAATTCTGTTTTAAAAACTGTCCAGATTATTCAATTGTAGTAAGCATGGAATTCTAGATTCCACATGGTGACTCATGTAAAGTTCTTTTGAGATACACTTTTTCAAAGGTTCTATTTTTTTTCTTTTAAATTCTTGTAAGAGAATGACTCCTTTAGTATTGTACAACAAAACTGATAGTATCCAGTACTATATATTTCCAATGTCACACCACTATCATTATTTAAAAGTTACTCTGCCAGAACACAGTCAATACAGTACTACTTTTTAATTTGGTTCCTCTAATGGGAAGCTGGAGAGTAGGATGACATGGAAAGAATAATGTAACCACAAAAAGGTTTCTAGCTTGCTTAACATCTTTTGGGCAGAGATACACATTTCGGGCTTAAAATAGATTTAACCACCACACAAATTATTATACAGCAAATCAATATTTTAAAATATTAATCCATTTGTGTTTCATGCAGTTATACTTTATTTCCCAAGTGTAAGCACATCGCCTGTGCAAAGTCACAGCAATGTTAATGACCATCTTTATCTGGTCCCAAGTTCACTATCCACACAGGAACTTTACGAATACTCCAATAATTATTCCATTTAGTAGTCTTCTAATAAAAAAAAGGCTTTCTGATTAAAGATGTCACACTACTGAATAAAAAATACATTTTTATAGATGTTGGATATTAACAGAGACTTTAAATGGCAAATGGTGTCCGTGTACTTCAGTTTGTAAAAGGCCTCACTAGCACTAAATGTGAATAAATATCTCATTGACTGTTATTTTACTGGTTAATAGTCACCACTTTAAAATTCTGAAAAAGGCCTCAAATACTTTATGATCATTAAGCTACCAAATGTTTAGAGGACTGGTAGCATTTGTAAGCATGGCTAGCATAGAGTAAAACATCCAGTATTCAAAGATAACATTTATGATCATATTATGTTAGACACACTAGAATGTTTCCAGGACTGATTTGAAGGCATATCTACATTAGCATGAGAGAGAGAAAGTAGAGATGGTTTGCCTATAGATACATGTTAGTATTTTATGTCCAAAATAAAATTCTATTGTATCAGCTTGGGGATAGGAGTGAGATTAGTTTCTTGAAAGGTAATTATACCCAATTAAATCAAAGATGAGTTTCTAGAAAACTGGCATTTGAAAACAGTTCATACTGTGAACATTACTTATACTATCAAAAATGATTATCTTTCAAGATAAAATGTGAGTTTAGTGTAACACAGGAGGTTTCGCTGTGCAACAGAGCAGTTTTTATTTAGGTATGAAAGAGAACTACAGAATCAGCTTACATTTGTATAGTGCTAAACATTTTCAAATGCATCTAATTACTTGATCATAACCATAAATCTGGCAATAATACCTATTCCACCCACCTCATTTTATAGATTAGTAAACCCAACGAGACAAACTGACTAGATCAAGATTCCATGGTAGGTGGTGAAGGCAGATCTGAAGCCTAGAACCTGACTCCTCAGTGTTCCTTCTATACTTTCTAGAGAAATAACTATGTAAAAAATTTTCTCTTTACCTCTCTCCTCTTTGCCCCTTCCTTTCTCTTTTCTTTTTTAAAACGGTTTTCAAAGCATGTTCAAAACACTTTGAGAACTGCTAGTACTCATCTGTCATGCCGGACTGTTATCTGTCTCTTTAGAAACTGTTATCTCTAATAACCTCCAGGAAAACTTGCAACATCTACCATTAATTACTATAGTAAATTAGAAAGGGGGAAAGAGAGAGAAGAAAATAAAGCTAAAACAAGTACTTATTTGTAACAATACCTATTTTTAGAAAAAGCTCAAACTACAGAATGTATGCAAGAAGATTTAAAATTGGGGATTAAAATGTATTTAAAATGCACTCATACATTACTGGTAGGAATATGAGTTGTTTCAACCACTCTGGAGATCATTTTGCCAATATAAACTTATCCCGCCAACACACTTAAAGTACACCAAGATATACGTTTAACATTCTGTACTATAATGTTGTTCATAACAAAGTTGGAAAAAAACTGAAAGTGTACCATTTAACTAGTTAAAAATGATACACAGTTCTCCTAAACAATAGAACATTATGAATACATCAAAAAGAATGAAAGGTCTGTGTCTACTGATAGACGGAAAAAATGCTAAAAAAAAATATGTATCTACATATAATTTACGAAAGTGTAGAAAGGGATAAATTGGGCTGGAATATGTATAAAACTTTTCCCCCAAAAGTATTCACAAGAATCTGTTAACACTAGTTATGTCTTGGTCAGGGAGCACAGCTTTTTGCACATTATACTTCCTTTTTTTAAGAGACAGAGTCTCCTCGGTTGCCCAGATTGGAGTGCAGTGTAGCCTGGTAACAGCTCACTGTAATCTGGAATTCCCAGGCTCAAGCGATACTTCCACCTCCACTCTTGCAGAGTTGCCCAGGTTGGTCTTGAAACCCTGGCCTCAAGCAATCCTCTTGTCTCTCGGCCTCCCAAAATGCTGGGATTACAGGCATGAGCCACCATGCTGGGCCTTTTTTTTTTTTTTTTTTAGGCTTAAACAACAGAAATTTATTTTCTCACAGTCCTAGAAGTTACAATTCCCAGATCAAAGTACTGGCACAGTCAGTTTCTGGTAAAGCTTGCAGACAGCTGCCTTCTCCCTGTGTTCTCTTTCTTCTGTATTCTTTGAGAGCCACCTTTCTATACTGCTGGGATTTTCTAACCATTTTCATGCACTACTCATTCTTTTTAAAAACAAAGTCAGTGGGGATTATCTTGTGGAATTATGAGCCATTTCCATTTTCTTCTTCTACTTTTTGATTCTGCGGAAAACCTAGTACTTCCTACTATCTTTTTAAAATCTGTAATTTTGAAAAATTAGGGGTTTTTTGGGGGTATATATTTATTTTATCTGAGATGGAAAACAACACTACAGAGACAGAAAGATACATACACAGAGTATGACTCAAATTAAAAAAAAACTCCAGTAACTTTTATAGCAAGCCACCCTCACCCATATATTTATATGATTTAGGTGATAAAACTTAACAGTTCTATCAAATATTGAATGCCTCAGATTTGAATATTCTCTTTTATATTTTTCTAGAACATGATGGGAAATGCTCCATACAACAGAAAACTGTAATTTGGGAGAGTAAAATATTCACTACAAATTACCATTATTTTTACCAAAAAAAGGCAGTAAAAACACAAAGCAATCATTAGACCTTTTTATTCTAAGACATCAAAAGCTTATTTTCAATGAGTACAACTCTCTGAATGAATTTTTGCCCTCAAATCAATTCCAACACCATTTTTTAAAGTGTTGCCACTACTTATGCAGACTGTAATTCAGAAATTTTTACAGCAATGGAGATGGGGACAGAACCCAGGAAGGAGTTAGGGTCCCTACTGCAGAGTAAAAGGTAGAGGGGGTACCTTACCAAGGGCTAGCCACCCCTCTCCCCGGATACAAAATTAAGTCACATAATCTAACTTTAATTCCAGTTACTAGAGGGTAATAATTTGGAGGATAGAATGGTATTACAGAAAATAAGCACTAGGAATTCAGAAGCCTGGGTCCCAGTCTTAATTGTGCCATGACGAGGACAAATTGCATAATCTCTCTGCTCAGTTTCATTTTCTTTATGAAAAGATTTAGATTTCTTCAAGATCTAACTTCTTTACTTTTATTATAAATTGTTAAGAAAACATACTGCTAAGGAGTGCTCAGCTAAATGGGTATGTTTAACAGTCTCTTCTGAATTTATCTTTTTAAAATCTAGGGACCGTAAGGAAGAAAATAATCTCAATTAGCAAAAAAACTTTTTTGGGGTGCTACGTCACTAATTTCATACCTACACACAGGTAAGTTATTCTTTTAACTCATAGAATAACTCAAACAGAATGGGCCCCAAGCAATGACTGATACTTAACACTGTAATCATTCAATGAATTTTGAAACTATTTGCAAATCTTTTAAAATATGTAAACACTCAATCTGAACATCAAGTAGGAAATTTCTATATAGCTGATTACTTTTCATAAAGACATGCTTAAGCTTCAATGGCAGTGTTTTACTTCTGAATCATCTGGAAAACTAATTAGTCTTACTTACCAGAATTATCTTAAAATAATACACTTCTTTATTTTTCCCACCAAACTTTTCCCACCCTATCAAGTACTTCTTCGACTCTGACTTCCACAGAATTAAGTTTCATAGGACTCTCATGCATTGGTGTTCGTGACTACTTGGGATAAAACCCTTAATAGCTCTGAACTATAAATTTAAAAAAAAAAATTCAGCCCCAGTGTAGAGAATTATTTAAAGCTTAAATTCATTGCAGTGAAACAAGTTTTCTTAAAGGAGAAATTAACATTTTGAAGAGTAACATTCAACACCATCCTACTTCCTTAACAAACAAAATCCAAATACACTCAAAAAATGCTAAGCAAGGAATCTGTTTTTAAAAGAAATAAATAGATGTGATAGGAAATAAAAAGATTATAAATCATTTTTGGAAGTATTAAAATACTTAAAACCAATACAGAAAAGCAAATCCATGAATTTTTTCTCTGTATATCAGAGAAATGTGGCCTAGGTAAAGAGACAGATCTTGTCCTGTGCCGTGGCTTTTTTTTCCTTGAGAAGAAAGTCCTTTATGAGTTTACAAACTCTGAAATAAAAGGCAAATTGTTAGCTCCCAAAGGTCCCCACACCACATTCCTTATAAAACCCAAAGGATTAACTATTTTTTATTTTTTCTTTCTCACTGCCTTCATAAAACTGCAACTACCCTGTAATTCCCTTCCTTTAAGTGGCTAGGAGAGCCTCCTTTTAGAAGGTCAGTAAATAATTTTAAGGGATAATAAGCTATGAGAAATGTTGCCAAAAAATATTAAGAAAGGAGCATACGTCATTTCTTCTAAGCATATTAAATATATTTTTAATGTTACTGCAACTGAACAACCATTAAATGTATACATCATACTATGGATTGACTAAGATAATCAGATCAAGTATGAAAAACTAGTATATTCTATTCACATCTAAAGCAATCTGTAATTAAGACTTAAATATTTTTTTGGAAAACAAGGTCAGGGTGATGCTCTTATGTAGAAAGCAACAACAAAAAACAACCCAGAAGCATAATACCTACATTTTTCTCTGGAGACATACTTCTTCAATAACCTGTTTTTCCCCTCAGATTTATCAAATACATACATAGTGTTGCTTTGCACTTACTGTTATTTCACAAGATATCCTTCAATCCTCAGGTCTATTTGACCAAAAGCAAAATAGTTGAACATGTGAATTATTTTAACACACATTTTATATTGGCATCATAAAAAATGAACCTACTGAGAGCTCAAAGGCCAAGTAAAAGCACTCTATAAACCAAGCATTTCTCCTTCATCTAATTTTTAAACTACTGGTCTCAAAAATCATCCTAATTACTAAAGCATTGAGACTAGGAAAATTCTAAATTACTTTTTCACCTTTTCATCTGTTTTATATTGTTTTTGTAGGACACAGGTCAAGAAAGTTCTTCTACTCTTTCCCAAATTCATTATAAATAAAACCATCTACAAGTAATTGAAGAATATAAAAGAGAAATTATTCAGAGATACCAGATCATTAAATAAATGTGAAAACAAAAGTCAGGTTTTTTTCTTCTTGAAATTGAACCATCCATGTGTTCCTACGAAACATGAGCATCCCATTCTCCAAGTAACAAAATATTTAAGAAACTAAAACATACAGTGGAAAAAATTTGGAAATGACTAGTGACTCGAAATACTGTTTTCCCTTTACCTTACACTAGTTAACTGTAATTTCTAGAAAAATAAAAATGGTAACGTAGCTTCATTTACATATTGTTTTTAGTACATTGGGCAGTAAAATGTCTAGGTGAGGTTTTTTTAAAGCTTAAAATAAACTAAGCTGTTTTCTTTCAATAATATTTTGCTTTAGAATATGACTACACAACTTAAAGCTCAAACCGCTGTGAGCAACATCACAAGGGAAGAAAAACACATCACCTACATAGCATATTACTGCTTATTTGATGGATATTCACTGAAAAGGGAGTCCACTGAAGACTAATTGACAAAACGTATGTAAATTCAGGTACATACAACTCCTTCTCCCCCTTAAATATGAAGGAAAGAAACATTTAAGAATCTCACCAGGATTAACACCCAGGTATTACCAGTCAGTCCGCTGGAACAAACCCAGTCACATTTAAGTGAAATAGAAAGTACCATGTTTTCCAATTCATGTACCTTGAAATACAATTCTTTAACCATGATGAGCAAACGAAATGAAAATAAACATAAGATCTAAATTTAGATGGAAATCAGAAATATTCAATGTTTTCAAAAGACTATTGGCAGCAAACAGTCCTCCTACAGTAAAACTCTCCCTCCTTTCCTGAATCCTTTTGGGTGCCTCCGAAACCATGAAAATGACAACTCACAGAACAGAAATGCTAACGTTATCAGTCCAAAATTTACAATAGCTTATCTCAACGGAGACATAACTACACCAAATATATTACCTCGAACTCTAGGGGATAAAGAATACTGAAATTCTTCCACGTGTAATAAAAAAAAAGTAAACAAAACCAAATAAAAAAATCCCCACAAAACTTTCGATGCTTAAAGGTTTAAACCAGAGGCAAACATTTAAATTTCCAGTAGCATATACTAAGTTCCAATTAATGATAAATCCACAGCGGTTATTTGCCCGCCTATTTGAGGCCCAAATATGTAAAACAACATACGATCAAAGAGATGGGCTTTGGGAACTTGTTTACTAGAAAAAGAGCAAAAAGAAACAAGAAAAGTCTTCTCCAAGGAAAGACAAATTAGAAGAGAAAGAAGACACGAATAGGTAGCCTTGACTTGGAAGGTGGGGGAAATGCCTGGAAAGTGAAAGGTGGTGGAAGAGTAACTCGGAGGTTCTACCTTGGGGGGGAGAACGAACTGTTTGAAAAAAAGGGGAGACTCCCTTGACGTGGAGGGCTGGATTGCGACTGGCCAGGTTAATTTCCCCACGCTCGTATCACCCTCAGGAAAATTACAGAGTTAATCAAAGGCCGTCTGCCTTACGTTTTCCCCACCAACACAGACTGGATGTCAGCAGCAAACGGATGGGGGTAACGCGGAAGGGCGCAACAGCATCTCTGTTAGGAGAGGAAGAAACTTCGCAAGAGGAAGCAGCAGCTCCTCTCCTGGCCCCTAGCACCGGCCGGCGAAGTTGCGCCACAGGCACCCCTTCCCCAGCGGGGGCCCCCTCCCCCTCGCCCCGCACTACTGCGCAGCACTACCCTTCAAACTGCCCCCGAAGTCCAAGTACGTCCCCGCTTCCTCCTAACCCCCGGACCCATCCCAACTAAGTTCCATGCAAAGCTCCCGCCCAGAGCACGGCCCGCTCCGGACAACAGGTGGGCAGTGGCGCCAGCAGGGCTGGGCCTCTCCTGGCCAGGCCCACTCCACTCCTCCCCGGCCAGGGCCCGGGGGCGCCCGGCTCCGGGACAGGGAGGGGGAGCTTGCTCCCTTACCTCCGCCATGTTTGCTGTACTGCCGGGTCACATCTCCGCGGCGGCCGCAGCTGGGTCACGGCCAGAACCCGGATGTGAGACTCGGCAACGGGACTCCAGCCGCCGCCGTCTCTGCCGCTCCCGCCGCCGCTGCCTCGGCGGGAACGCGCAGGAGCCGCCCGAGCGCGCCCACCACACCCCACTCCGCCCCCTCGCGGCGCCCCGGCTGGGCTGGACTGGAGGGAAAAGGCCAGCGAGCACGCGCGGGAGCAAGGGCGCGCGCGCGCGGCCCCGCAGCCGGCCCTCCCCGGCAAGAGCGCGGAGGGGGCGGAGTCAAGGTGGGTGTTGGGGGAGGTGGGCATCCCCGCGAGGGGCGAGTCTCGCGCCCCCCTAATCCGCAACTCGAGCCCCCGGGGAGGGAGCCTAAGGAGCAGAGAGGTCAAGGGACGGTGCCAAACGGGCCGTGTCCAGCACTTACATAGCAGCGGAAAAATACGTAATATTTTACATGTCTGTCGTTTTTTTAAGTGTATTTGCTGGAAAACGGATGTTACTCTGATGCAACAGCGGCAAGAACTGCGCTTTGAAAGCGGTTATCCCCTGACAAATATTTCTCTCTGGGTTGATTCCCTACAGGAAATGTAAAATCTTATATCCCAAAATCTCTAGAGAGACCAGAGCAAAGATTAAGGAAAGGGATTATAATAGCTAGTCTGCCATCCTCATATGTCATTTGCTTTTTCTCATACATTTTCTGTGATGCCATTAGCAGCACAGTTGTGCAACGGTTTACATTTTGCACAGTTAGACAAAATGTAAAAACGTGAAATACTGAAAATCTGCTCTTTGATGGATAATCTCCTACTAAACTGCATGGAGGGAGAACCTACTTATTTGCAATGTCTGAAATGCCTGTAATTTGAAAGTTTATTTTAATGTTTTGGCCTACAGCTGCCAATTGGCCTTGATGCCAATTCTGATGATTGCCAGAGCCAATGATTTCAAAGTAACATACATCACTTCCATTACTAAGGCAGATACTGATAATACAAAGGTGATATTAAAACGGGCACTAACACATTTTACTAAACCAGGAGCTAAAAAGTTATTTCAAAAGACTGGCATTTTTTTCAAATCTTCAAGGGTTCCTCTTAATGCAGTTTCAAAAGTGACTACGAAAATCAACCAGTTAAATATAAAAATTATTCATTCCCTCCAAATAATGTGAGCCATTGCTACAATACATTGCATAAATGTATACATAAACAATTTTTCTTAAAGTTCATACTTAATTATAATGCAATATAGGGGAGGCTATTTTCTTAAATTGTTTGTATTCCCTTAAAGACTCTACCAAGCATTTTCCTATTTCCAAAGACTCAACATTAACTTGGAACTGTTATGTCAAATAATAATTTGTGCATGAATAAACTGCATTTATATGAAGTAGCTGCTAAGTGAAAGGACATTACCTGGTAATTTGACAGGAAAAGAGTCCACAGACAGTCTGTAAACCAATTAAACATAAACATCTGATGCACATTTTCTACTGAAAGAAAAGCAAGGGAAAGAAGAGAAAGGAAAACTTTAAGGTTCCCAAATCTGCAAACAATTTTTACCATTAACTGTACTGTACAGTATTTTCATTTTATTTTTTAGGAAACTTATGTAAAAGTTTTTTTCAAGATTCCTTGGGGGAATAAATACTTTAACATAGGTATATAGTTTCTAAAAGTTACCCTATTGAGTTATGTTAATCTTTTGGACTCGAAATAATGACTTTCTACAAATGTCAGTTCATATCCAAATAGTTTTCACTTGATACTCTTGATGAAACAAACTGAAGGCAAAGAACAATGGATGTACATGGACCTACGGTGGGTACAGATAAAAACAATAAGGGGCCTAGAGGTAGAAAGGCAGGCTTTATACCATGGAGATGAAGGAGGATTTTTTCATCAAAACATGACAGCTAATTTATGAAATTTAGCCAGCTACCAAAAGGAAAATTAAAGTTTTATAATACAAAGTTCAGAAATAACTGGCTGCCTTAAGTGCACTGAATCTTTGATTCTTTAGTTAAGCCACCAACAAAAATCTCAACTATGATAAAGGGCAAGAGATCGTGGTCCCTTAAGCTACTGAATGAATTCTGAAATTGTCAAGAAAATTGAGGTCTGAGACATTTTTGAATGGGTATCCATCTTACTGTTAAATGACTTTTAAGTTTGTTAATATTGTGTATCAATATTACTAGCTTTAAATGTCTTTGAAGGAAAACAAATTCCCTCTACATTTTTCTTTTCCCCTTCTTTATAAATATGAGTTCAGTTGGGTTTTTAGGTTCAGATATTCTGAAGGGAAAGAGAAACAGCTCTAATACTGTAATATATAGGTAAATTACTACTGAATTCAGTATACTTCAGTTTCTTTAAATTTGAGGAGCCACCTTAAGGAATGTAGCCTTTCTTAAAACACTTGCTTACCCTCTTCAGTATCAAATGTGTAAAAATTAACTATTCATTAGTCAGGATATTAGTGTTGGATGGGAGGGCTTTAGTCAGTTCTCTACTCTGTCAGGATAAGAATTATGCCTTCATTATGCTTCTGCTACCAGGCTTTTCTACCTATGTTTAAACACCTCGAATGACTCACACTGTCTTATAAAGAGGCTGCTTTTTTAAAAAAACATGCTCAAATGCTTGGAACATTCTTCCCTAAATTTATTAAGCCAGTATCTACCTCCTTGTTATTTCCATCCATTACCCTTAGTTCTTCAGCACTTTGGATTAATTCAACAGATATCTTCTTTGTATCCAAATGCAAACAGTCAATATTTATACTTGGTTTAACAAAAAAATATATCTTTAAAGTCTATTGATACTAGAAGAGCTGAAAACAAGACATGACAGAGCTAAAGGCATGAGAAAATTCACCATTTACAATGACCTGTTTAAATTATTACACTTTGTTATTTATTAACAAATAACAATGTGATATCCAAAACAGCAGTTTTGTTAGAATTGCATAATAAAATGCTTAAAGTTAAACTAAAAAAGTATGGTTAATACCAATTCTATAGGGTTCGTGGTTCATGTCCCAAAACAAAAAAATCACTATACAAAGCCTGAATAAATAAATGCCTCTTTAGCTCCTATTCCCCACCTAAAGGCTTCCTTATTTTCAGGCAAACCAACATTAATTTTTGCCACATTAAGCTACTCAAAACTGCTATTATGTTGAGAAATTATTTTTAAACAATCTACTGAATCCTCCATTCAACAGTTATTAAACAATTCTATACAAGCTATAAGGCAGGTACACACAAACACACACACACACACACACACACACACACACACACACACACACACACGAGAACCCCTCAGAGTTATTTTACCATTAACAAAAAGCATTTAGGGTCACGATTTTACTTCAGTCAGTACTTTAAACTAACCAATAAATAAACTTCTTTGGCAATTTACATATACCTAAGAAATATAACCTGTTATTCCATACTAACACCTAATTCAAACACAAGCCATATATAGCTATACTATATAAATTTATCTGTTATGCAACTCAAAAAGGTACCTGTCAAAATGCACCAAGAAAATACTGTATTTGTAACAGTTTAGACTCTGGGGCTGGTTGACTGAAATAGATTAATATAACACATCCAAAACCCTAAAAACAAATTCTATATCTAACAATTTTCAGGGTCATGAGTCCCTTGTGAGATTATTTTGTAAGCTATTTTCTAAAATTTTTATTTAAAAGTGACAGACTACAGCATATCTTTATGATGTGGAGGTAAAAATTTATGAATAATCACTAATTCAGCTGAAAACACCTAAATACCAAAAAACTTAACCTATTTTTTTAACGACATTTTAGATAATTGAGTTTACCTTTAACTTTAGTATGCAAAATGCAGGTTGGAAAGCAGTAATGCATTACATTTGGAAGCCCCACATCTATGCAACAATCAGCATCATCTTTTTGTTAGATCGATTTTTATTATCAATGCCACCCTAAAACATTTATTTAGCTTTTTGGTTCTTCAAAGAACAGTTTTGGTTTTTCTTTTCATCCTTTTTTACACAGAGTTTTATCCAGTGGCCCCACCATTTTATCAGAATATTACAAATTGATATGTTTATGGTTCTTACATTATTGACATGTTATTTTTATCTCACCCAAATTCTGGAAATTATTGGCCCATCAGCAGTTCTCAAACACTGGAACATATAAGAAGAGTAATATAACATTTATATTACTTGAGGGAGTTTGGATTTTCCCTCCCTTAATCTCCAAGTGTGCCCCTGCCTACCAGCATCACATCCGTCTTGTCTGCATTGAACCTCAACCAGTTGGTTCTTAACCACGTCCGAAACTCAGCCAGGCACTGGGAGAATCGAGCGACCACACCATCTGGATCAAAGGGAAAGAGAGCCTCAGTAGCAAGGAGACGAACGATGATACCACAAGCTCACTGTTCACGCAGTTTCACATATTTAAAGATGGCCAGGAATTAGGACAAGCAATCCGTGACAATTTTAGAAAAATATTAATGAGCTTTGTGTCACGCAATTTGTAACCAATGGTAAAGGAATACGAGCGACCCAATAAATAGGTCGCCTCATTCCACCCATGAATAAAGAAGGCTCGGTCAACTGCAGGTCATCTTGGCTTAAGCAGCCTCGGTAGCCAGGCTGATCTTGTAATTGCATACGTTTTTCTGCAGAATTAGTTTTAGCGTTGCAGGAAGCTTTAAATAGGGAAAACTGAAGCCCAGAGAGGGCTAGTGGCTCGCTCAAGGTCACACAGCATGCGAGGACCAGAGATGGGCTCCAGGCCAGGGACCTATGCATTACAAGCTGAAAGAACAAGGCCACTCAAATAGGGGCAGACATCTGTCCCAGCGCGTGGGAGGACCTCCTTCCCTCACAGTAATGCCTTCTTCGAGTCTCTCTTCCCTCCCTCACTCCCTCCGAAAAAGGCAGGCTGGCCCAGGACCCTGCTCACCACAGGGGCTGCAGTGCAAGCAGGAGCATCCCCCGGACTGGGACACAACTGAGGGAAATACAAGGGGAAAGAGGCGGAACCACGGGGGGGTGGTCATCTTAGCCCCACCCCGACCGGGATCAGGGGCAGACAGGAGGGGCGGAAGCAAACGGGCGAGGCGAACTCACTCCGCAGCGGATTCCCAGCGCGCCGCCGCCACCGAGAAGGCAAAAAGACGGGGCTGGGAGGGGGTGGGCGGCGGAGGGGAGTTGCGCATGCGCCTTCGGCGGCCGGCGCCGCTAGGCGCGGGGAGGGGGCCAGGCGCCTTCTCTCTGGCAGCCCCTCCCCGGAAGTTAAAGGTCTTCCGGGAGGTACTGTAAGGTGGGGGAGGGGAAGGAGAGAAAGGGTATTGAGGACATCTCTGAAGCCCCTCATCCCAAACAGGAATAGAAAGGGAGAGATGGTTTGTGGAGGCTGCACTTACAGCCGCTGCCGCTGCTGCCGCCGCCACCTTCCCTGCTCCCGCCGCCGCCTGAAGAAGCCCCATCCATCCGCCTGCAGCCCGGAGACTCAGAGCCTGGGAGGGGCCTGGGGCCCGGGCCGCCCGCCTCCTTCTTCGAGTCGTCGTCCGGAGCTTCCTCCTGCTCCACCAACCCTCTGCCCTCCCCTCCGCCTCCGCCCTCCTCCTCGGCCTCATGCCGCCAGCCAACCGCGCGGCCGCTTGTTGAGCCGGGGCTTCGCCGTCTCCATGACGCCCGGCAAACATTCCCGAGCCTGAGCTCGCGCCGCTAACGCCGGTAGTTGGGGTACAGGGACTCCAGAAGCAGTGAGGAAAGGGGTGGTGGACCGCTGCCCAGCCAGTCGCCACCATGCCAGTCTCTCCAGCAGTCACTCGCAAGCAGCAGAGCTTCCCGTCGTAAGTTCCAGCGCTAAAACCGTCGTAGTCCATCCCCGTGCTTCCCAGATCTGGAAAAGGGTTACCTTGTTGCATTTGGGTTCAGTCTGCAGCCCTCGAAGCTCTCAGGCGGCAGTGGCTCCTTCGGCCTAGTACAGCCTTTTTCCTGTTTTTTTGTTTGTTTGTTTGTTTTGGTTTGGTTTTTGGTTTTTTTAGAGACGAGGTCTCTCTATGTTGTCCAGGCTGGACCCTAACTCTTGGGCCCAAGGGATCCTCCACCTCAACTTCCCAGGTAGCTGGGACGACAGGCGCATGCCACCGCGTTGGTGGCCTAGTACAGCCTATTAAAAACCACTACTGTTGTAGTTCCAGGTCTTTGCTCTGAAAAGACCTGGTTTGTTTAGAACCACCGTTTTGCTAGTACTTCTAATTTTTTTTTTTCGATTCGCAGTTTCTCAAGCTTGATGCCTTCATGTTGTGGCCAAATACTCAGGCACCTCAGCCTCTGTGAGCCACTAGTCCGAACATTACTGTGGTCCATAGTAGAGATTTTTCGCTGCCAGCTCCTCATACCATCCTCCCTTAAAACTGATTCCTGCTTACAGTATTCTACTGTTAGGCAGCAGTAGAACAAGAGTGGAGAAGAGCACACAGCTCTGCGGACTTGCCTCGCTTATAACTTGAAGTGGTTCCTTAATGCTATCCACTAAGTTTCACTAAATTCCAGTAAAATGTCTTAATTCGTTTGCTTTTCCACACTTCCAGATCGCTGGTGTTCTCTCTTCTCATACCAACATCTTTCCTCTCCTGTCCAGTCTCTCCAGCTCAACCAATCTTTCTTCAGTGGAACTTGTTGAAAGTTCTTGGGAGAGAACTTTGCATTTTTTCTTGAATATGGTACTCAGGCTTTTTGTCAATTCTACAACTCCATCAAAACAACTTTTATTAAAATCTAATACCTGTGCGGCTAACTGCAATAGCCAGTTCACAGTTTCCTTCTTAACTGACTTACCAGCAGCCTTGATCTACTTTATCACTTCTAGACTTTTGAAACACTTCATTTAGTTTCTGGGACACCACTCTTTCCTAGTTCTCCCCTTGGTTCATGGCTACTCTTTTTCACTGTTTTGCTGGTACTTTCTCATCTCTTCCATAGCTACAGTGATACATCTAAAGGCATACCTTCTGAGAAATACCTAGTTAGGCAATTTTGTTACTGTGTGAACATCATAGAGTGTATTTACAAAAAGCTAGATGGTATAGCCTCCTACACACGTAGGCCATATGGTGTAGCCTATTGCTCCTAGGCAACAAACCTGTACAGTGTCTTACTGTACTGAATACCATAGGCAGTTGTAACACAATGATAAGAATTTGTGTATCTAAGCATAGAAAGATAATACCTTGTGCTTCAACTTTGTGATTGCTATAACGTTTTGTCCCTAGGCAATAGGAATTTTTCAGCTCCATTATAATCTTATGGGACCTTCATCATATATGTGGTTCCTTGTTGACGGAAACATTGTTATGCAGCATACTAATGTATGGGAGTGTCACTGGGTCAGTCCTTAAACCTGTTCTCTTCACTGTTGTTTTATGTCTTTAAAAATTACCTATAGCAGTGATTCACACGTTTTTATCTTTAGCCAAGACCTCTCTCAGGAAAACAAACTTAAAAAAATACCTACATTTAAAAGTTAATAGACATCTCAAAATTTATGACCAAAACTAAATATATTTCTTCTTTTCTATTTAACTCTGCAGTCTTTCCCATTTTAGCAAATAGCAAATTCTACTCTTTCGGTTACTCAGGTAAGAAACCTTGGAGTTACCCTTGACTTTTCTCTTGTACCCCCCTCCATAAGCAAATTCTACCACTTCTTCCTGCACAAAATAAACCCAGACTACCACTCAAATGTAAGTCACAGCATTGCATTGCAGTAGCCACCTAAATAGTCTCCTTGTCAACATTTTCTACATAGTAATCAGTGTGGCTCTTCTGCTCAAAACCCTCCTCAAGTTTTCCCTATTTCACTCAGTAAAAGCTCACATCCTTTCAGAGTCTCACTTTGGTCTCTTCCCTTTGGCTAATTATACTTCATATTGTTACACAACTATCCTATAGTCCCACTTTGAGGCCTATGCATTTGCTGCTCTTTGGAATATTGTGCCCCCAGATAATCTCTGATTCATTTCCTTCAGATGTCACCATATCAAAGAGTTCTCTATCGCCCTACATAAAATAATAATATGTCCTCTTTCAGCACTTCAGTCCCTCACCTTTCCTTTATTTTTGCGTAAAGTTTATTCCTAAGTATATTTATGCCTGTATATTAATCCTTCACGTAAGGAATAGTACTCCACAAGGGCAGAAATTTTTGTGGTGTTCACCGCTATATCCACTATTGCCTAGAATAAAGAAGGTGCTAAGTAAACATTTGAATGAATGAATATGTACTTCAGGAACACTGGTTACTGCTCATCTTGTCTGGTTTTTGTTTTTACCTTCAGGTATGGAAATCTCAGTGTAAAATTGGATTTGTGGAAATTAAAAAATATAAGTCATACAACTCTTAACAGTAACCGCGAGAGTGTTAGAAAAACTCCTTTGGGAATTTCTTAAATATTGACGAATTCACAATAGAGTAACTATTAAGGAAAGGATGGAGTGGGAGATAGAAAGTAATATAACCTTCACTTTGTGAGGTAGCCATGTTATCTAATTAACACAAAATTTCACAGACACTGAAATTTACAACCTATTCATTTGACCTAATATTTTATTTCTCATCTTCTTCCTTTTAGGACCTAATCCTGATCTTGAAAAGGATCTCATGAAGCAAATATTTATCAGTTGTTTACTTCCTCACTGCAGTTTTTCCTATATTAGATCTTTCTCTTTGGCTTAACAATATTGAACAAGTCTCCCATTGTGGCAAAAACAATCCTTGACTCTTTCTTTAACCATTTTGTCCCATTTTTCTGTCCTTTTCCTTTATTTAATTCCCTACATGTGCACATTTCCTTTTGATTCTTTCTTACAGTTTTCATCTCTCCTTATATTACCTACTTGTTCTTGCATTTTATCCACTTTTTCTGTTAGACCCCTTAGCATGTTAAATTCATTGTCTGAAAATTCCAAAATCTCTGCCGTATCCGAGTCTGGTTCTGATGCTTGTGTTATCTCTTCATACTCTGTTTTTCGCATTTTAATATGCCTTATAATTTTTTGTTGGAAACTGTACATACTGTATCAGGTAACATGAACTAAATAGGCCTTTAGTGTGAGATTTTCTGTTTGTATGGCTAGTAATTAGGCTGTGTTTACTGTTTGCTGTAGCTATAAATGTGTAAGGCTTCAGTTTCCTCTAGGGTTCTTGTTTTTACCTCTTCTGTATTTTAGGTTTCCCTGCAGACTTTTTCTTACATAGTCAGCTTTGCAGTTCTTTTAGTTGTAATCCCTTGTTACACAGGAACCCTGTTTATATGGTAGTAAGATGCAGGGGGAGGGGAAGTGTTTTACAATCCTATGATTGGATCTTAGTCTTTTAGTGGTCCTTTGTCCCTAGGGTGTGACTTTCATAAATGCTTCTCAGCCTATTTTTTCTCCTTAGGTGGGACAAGATGGCTGAGGGGAGCCAGAGTTGGGTATTTCCTTTCCCCATATCAGGCTCTGGTAAAACCCAAGTTGGTTAGGCTCTCTCTGGTAGAATAGCTTTCTGTGAGGACAAGCCTTTGTTAAGGAGAACACAACATTCTAGGTATGTTTGAGAAAGCTTACTTCCTATCTACCTGCTGCAACCCTGAGGAAGCTTTTCTCTGATCTTCATCCTGAGAACCTAGTGGACTCATGGAGGTAAAACTCATGAAAGTTTGGGGGCCCCAAAAGCTTTTCTTTCCCAACCTAGTCTATACTCGGTCTTCAGCAACCAGAAATTTCTGTGTTCACTTTTTAACCCTTGTAATGTTATCTGCATTGCTGTTTAGAAATTACTCAAAGGTCTACAATGAGTAACGTAAAAGTTTCAAAAGTCACAAGATTCAATGGGTTTTCTTACTTTCCTATCTCTCTGCAGCATTTGACAACATTGATTTTTTCCTTCCTTCAGATTTTTCTCAATTTCCTTAACCTTGAACTTTAGTTTGCTGATAACCATCCTCTTTTCTGGTTCCGCTTCTTTTCTGCCTTCAGTTTCTCTCCTTGGCCATCATACCTTCTCTTTGTTTCTTCAAGCTTTTATTTTAGGACTTAGTTCGTTTATTATTATCTCCATGCAAAGATTCTCAAATCTGAATCTCCCGCTCTCTCTTCTGTCCCCTGAAATTCACTTTACTCTTGCTTTTTCAGCTCTACCAAACAGCTCCATCAAGATATCACTCTGATATCTAAAATTGAACATGTCTACAATTTAACTTACTGTGTTTTAGAAGTAAAAACTATTTTAGTTATTACCCTAACTCTATAAGGCAGGTACTATAATTAACCTCAATTTACAAATATGAAAGAAGAGATTAAGAAACTTGCCCAAGAACATATAAGCTATGAGTTATTGGATGACTGTGGGTATTTAACCTAAATTGACCTTTTTGAGTTTTTCTCATTTGTAAAACATGGCCATTATATAATATATATCTATCTCCCAAGTTGTCATAAGGATTAAATTAGAAAATATAGGTAGAAGTTCTTTGGAATTTAAATTTTGTGTCATTAAAGTTACTAAGTCCTGTGATTTCTATATCTGCTCTGTCTTAAGGACATTCAGAATATGTTTTAATCAGGTATGATAAGACACATAGATATGGAAATGACTGTCATGAAGGAAGTAGGTTTTTTTTTCTCAATGCCTACAGAGTCCTAGAAAGAGGAGTCATGTTATGCCACCCTACATAGGCTAACTACATGGAGAAGCATCCAGGTCAGTCAGCAGGCAGAGACAGTTAAGGGGGAAAACCTGGACAGGAGCCTTCATTGTGATTTCTGTGGAGAAAATGGACTAAGCAGTAAGCAGGTTTAGGATGGGCTAGTTTGAATAATTTTAGTGGGTTCTGAGTCTTAGAGGCTGTCTTTAGTTGTGTGGTGTCTGTCCCTGGGATAATTGAGGCAGGTGGATATTGGCCTAGATTCTTAGAGCTTGGTGGGAGCTGGGTAAAGGAGATGGTCAGAGTTACAGTCTCTAAATTGGTTTATTTGCATATGAAAGGTGTGCCTGCGGGGCTAGACTAGTCATTAACTCTCTAGGAATTTTTTACCCCTGGGGGTGGGGGTTGGAGGAACAGTCTCTCCAGGGTCAACAAGTACTTACATATCAAAGCATCAAAATATAGAACATAAAAAGACATGCTTAATACATGCTATATATTGCACTTGTTTTATTTCTGCATTTGCCACACCAGATTAGGCTTTGATTACTTCTAACCTGTACTATTCCCAAAGGAGCTTAACTAATGGTCTTGTTGCTTCTAGTGTGTTCTGTGTACCACTGAATTTTTCTGAAGCACAGTTTTGACCCTTTACTTTTCTACTCAAAAACCAAAGGCACTCTCTTGCTTGTGTAATATGTCCCAAAGACTTAGCCTGGTTATTTTATTTTTTTAAACTTTAACTTTGTTTTCCTTTATGCATCTAATTGAATCACATAAGATAACCTGTATATATCACATGCTTTTCTGCCTTCATGTTTCACAGTGATCTTTGCTCAAGATATATTTCCTGTCCTGCTCCAGTACCCCTCCTCACCTTTATCAGACACATACACACACACACACCATACACTTCTTTTGAAATTGATTTGTCACTCAAGGCCTAACTCAGATGTCACCTTTGTGATTCTCTGTTCACACCTCTGGCCATAAGCATTCTTTACCACAACTGTCATTTCATCTTATATGTACCTCTTTTGAGACAAGTGCAATTTTGTACTTGTATTATAATCATATACAATCAAGTGTTTATCTCTTCTCTTAGATTATAAACTCCTTAGAGTCCATATCTTATTTGTCATAGTCCATTTTCTGTTGCTATGACTGAATACCTGAAACTGGGTAATTTATAAAGAAATTTATTTCTTATAGTTCTGGAAGCTGAGAAGCCCAAGGTCAAGGGGCCACATCTGGTGAGGGTCTGCAGAGTGCTGAGATGGCTCATGGTATCACATGATGAGGGGGCATTGTGAGCCACTCCCATGATAACCTAATTTTGTGATAACCCATTCATTCACTAACCCTTTAATTTAATAATCCTTTTAGTGGAATGAGCAGAACAAAAATCTCATCACGGTAGGTTTAAGAGAGCATATATGCAAGGGTTGTCTGGAAAGAATCCAGCCATTGTCAATATAATTTTTCATATTACATGGCTGGATACTTTCCAGACAGCCCTTGTATATAGACAGAGGTAGAGGTTGGAAACAATTAATATAGACAATTTTTCCCAAGGAGTTGCTCTAATTAAAGGAAACATGGATGATTGATAGCTGGAGAGATAGATGTAGTCAAGAGAAGTTTTTTGTTTATTTAAGATGAGAATGAAGATTAAAAAAAAGATGAGAGAAATAACAGCATGTTTACATGCCGAAGGGTATAATCCAGTTGACAGAAAAAAAACTTATGATACAGGAAAGAGAGAATTGCTAGAGCAATGTCTTTGAATAGGCAAAAAAGGAATGGAATCTAGTGCACATGTAGAGGGATTGACCTAACCTGGGATAATAGATAATTCATCCAGAATAAAGGAAAGAAAAATAGAATATAGGAACAGATATAGGCAGGTGTGTAGATGTGATAGTGGGAGTATGTGGAAGTTACTAGATTACTTCAGTTGTCTCATTTAATTAGCTGAAAGTACAAATGTGAGACGAGGTGTTCATACTTGAGGAAAGAGAAGGTATAAAATAGTGGCCTTAAAGAGTATAGTAAAAAATGAACCAAGAAAATACAGATTGCTAGCACATTAAGGACCTACATTAAATTAATGGTCCATAATTTAAAGTGAGACCTGTCGTCATGGTTGGGTATTTTTTTTTTTTCAGTTTCATTTAGCTGCACAAGTTGAGTTAAAATATAGTATATTAATACAAAATTTGAGATATAGTAAGTCAAATATACCAGGAAGTTATGGCCATTGAAAAAATAGTTTATTACCCAAGTTTCAGAGGAGGAGCATACCACACCATAGGGGGCCACCCAGGGCAGCACTGGTATCTGTCAAGAGGCAGATGGATGGGGGTAAGGGGATGGTGAGCAAGAGCCTTTATTGTGGTTTCCAGCAGAAGGAATTGATGAAGCAGGGTAAACAGGTTTAAGATTAGCTGCTCTGAATAATTTCAGTGGGTCTGGGGCACAGGGGTTGTTCCTATTGGTTTGGCATTTGGCCATGGGGTGATTAGGGCAGGTATGGTGGCACAGAGTGTGAGAGCTGGATAAGAGGTTGCTGGGGATGTGGACTCTGGATTGGTTGATTTATATTTGAAAAGTGCACCCCTGGGAGAAGGACTCCTCCTGAGGAAAGAGGTGGGAGCAAATGGGAAGCAGGAGGCCAACGCAAGGTAACTTGGGTATATTATCATATTGTCTAGAACAAGGCATTTCTGGCCTGTGCATGTAGGTCAGTTGTTAAAGCATCACGTTTACAGAAGCTAGAAACATGTTTAGTACACAGGTGCAGATTCAAAGTAAGAGGATAATTGGAATTAACCACGATTTTGTTTTTGCCAGCAAGTACAGTAAAATAAAAGAAGGGGAGGGAGTGAGAATATAAGTAAAGAGTGATTATAATAATTAACTATCAATTAAAATACTTAACCTTAACCTCAAGAGAGAAGAGATGGCATGAAAGGGGTAGGTAAGGAAATAAAACATAGTAGAATCAAGGGCTTGCAGTAGTTATAATAGGGTTGCAGGATAGTTGAAGCTGGGTTTAAGAGGGTGTATAAACTGGAAAAATTGGAAGTGGTGGTAGTTGACCTTGCTAAAGGCAACCAAAGTATATAACCATGGGAGTAAGTGGCTGAAGTAGCAAGGTGGGTAAAATCATTTGTGTGAGAAGATTTCAAGGAGCTAAGAGGCCAAGGTTGTTAAAGGATTACCTTCATGGGTATTTACATACTCAAGAATTATTCTAAAAGTGGTATTAGAGAGCCAGTGGTTCGGGATATAAAAATCTTGAGAGGATGGAAGAAGGGAAATGGTAATGAGGGTAAACTGCCATAAGAAAGTGGAATATTTATGACCATTGAAACCATGGAATTTACTCAGGGATTGTATATATAGTGAGAAATCGGATAACTAGAGTTTGAGCCTAAGTGTAATCTTTAAAAGAGGAACCTAACAAAGGCAAATGGAATGGGAGGACTAGATTTTGTAAGGACAGTAGGGCAGTATGTCAAGGAGGAAGAAAATAAGAGAATTGAAGGTAATGACAAAAGGGTGATTCAACTGGTAAGTTGTAGATTCAGGATTTAATAGAGAAAGAAGAGAAATAAAAACTACTGATTATTTGGTAGAAAATGGAATAGTCAGATGATTAGAGATTTCAAGGAGTATGAAGAATAGGAGACAGTGGTGTTACAGAAACCAGTTTGAGAAGTCAGTTTTAAGAAGGGGGAATGATCAGCTGTCAGATGCTACAAAGATAAGTAGTGAAATGAGACCCTTGGATTCAACAATTTGAAGGATTAGGTGATTTTAATGAAAGTAGTCGCTGTACAGTAGAGGATAGTTAATAGAGAAATAAGAGTAAGTAAGTAGGCAGTATTATTGACTAATATTTTAAGAAGTTAGACTGAAAGGAAGGAGAGATACAGTAATAGGTAGAGGAAGACATAGTTAAAGGAAGGATTTTTAAGTGAGGAGATAACTGGGGTATAATTATTTACCCACAGGGAAAAGACAGAAGGAAATACGATAAAGGAGACCTGAAATTAGTGATGGAGAAAAGACTCTGGGAAAGCAGTAAGAGATAGATTTCAAAGTGCAGAGAAAAAAGAATGGCAATGCTTTTACTGAAAGAGGAAAAGAGAGATAAGGATGGATTGAAATAAGTTTATAGCAGGTAGAAGAAGAATTTAAAGGAAGTAGAAAAATAATTTGAAGGAGTTTTTACATGATTGATACTGTATTTTTTAGAAATGTGGGAGTAAAGTCCTTTAGAGATGGAAGAGAGGAGGATAGGGTAGAATACTTTAAAAGAATGTAAATTTTAAACAGTACACAAATGGAATTCATTTACTTATTTATTAAAAAATTTAGTGCCTGTGATATACCAAGCACTGTGTTGGGTGTTAGGAATACAGCAATGAACAATAAAGTTCCTGCTCACATTCTGTAGAGGAACAGGCAACAATAAACAAAATGTCAAGTCATGATACGTGCTATGAAGAAAAATAAAATATGGAAACTGGATTAATTGTTGCTATTTTAAAATATTTATTCTTGTCTGATCTTTTATGATTTCAAAAGTAAAAATGATTATGAAAAATTATTAAAAATGATTTGCAACCATATTTCCTTTTTGTAATCTAAGAGAAAATCGCCCTCATTTTATAGAAGTCCACCTTATAGAGTGCTAAAAGAAATAAAATGATAAGGTAAGTCCTTATCTTAAGGAGTTTACAGAGTAAATCCAAAAGTAAAATTATATTTTTTTCTCTAGGATACAAGTATTTTGACCATAACTTCTTATCAAAAATTATCATATAATTTGTCCAAGCAGGAACATGATATTCTTTCTAAAGTTTTATTGATTGATTGATTTGTTGATTTTGTAGAGATGGGGCACTCACTGTGTTGCTCAGGTTGGTCTTGAACTCCTGGCTAAAGCAATCCTCTCACCTCTGCCTCCCAAAGTGCTAGGATTACAGGCATAACCCAGTGTACCCAGCAACTCAGGTTTTATTAATCATGTTTAAATCTGCCTATGTAATTTGCACTGTACACTCATTTGTGCTGTGTGCCAGGTACCTCCTAACCGTAATACATAAATTATTTAATCTTCATAACAATCTCTGAGTTAGGTACTATTATTACCTCCCCCGTCACAGATAAAGAAACTAAGACCCAGAAGAGTCAGTGTAGAATTAGGTTCCGACTGCCTGGGTTCAAATCTCCACAGTAGTGGTAATGTTTTCCCTTAAGCCTCTGTGACTTTATATAAAATAATATTAATAACAACTTCTTAGAGTTGTTGTGAGGGAAATGACATAATGTATGCAGACTCTTTAGAATTATGCTTACACATATTAAGATCTCAAGTAGCTATTTCTTGTTATATGTTTAGATTGTTCACGTTTCTGCAGGAAATTCTGCTTTTTTATCATTTGTTGATTTTTCTTTTCAATCCTGAATACACTGTGTTATACTTTCTTTTTCTTATATAGGCACAACACACAAGCAAAGAAGTCTATTAGCATTGTTACTCCAGCAAAAGCAACTACAACGAGAGGATATATTAGTGCAAATCAAAGCCGAATGGCTATGTCAAAAACCATGGTTATTGTACCTGAATTGAAAGCAGCAGAAAAAATGAATATTCCCAGCACAAAGACAATACAGGTAATATTTTTTAGAATTCTGGGTTTATTTGAAATAACACTGTGAAAAATTTGATTGAAATAAAAGAAAATATGCTGCTTTCAAATAATTACTCCTAATTTTGAAATACTGATTTTGTTAGTATTTTTACCATATAACATTCCTTACAATATAATATTGGCAAAAACTAGTTATAGGACCCAAAACTATAACTAGTTTTTGATAATAACAATATTGGAATGGAATGAAAAAAACCTACTCATGACTTCAAGAACTAGTTGCTTGTGGTATTAATTATAGCTATTAATCATGCACTACAGCTATCATCCACTCTTCTCAGCAATGTGCTCTTGAAAACATCACAGAATTGTCATCGAGTCAGTTAATTTGTCTCTATAAAACTTATAACTAAGGATTGACTCTTTTAAACTTTTAATTGAAATATTACATATATACGGAAAAGCATATGATATATAACTTTGAATGGGTTAGGCTTTTTTTAGATAGGACATTAAAAGCACAGTCCATAAAAGATAAAATTGGTAAATTGGACTTCATCAAAATCATGACTTTTGCTCTTTGAATGACACTGCTAAGAGAATGAAAAGTGACACACTGGGAAAAATTATTTACAAAGCATATTCTGATAAAGCACTTGTAACTAAAATGTATAAACAGCACTCAAGACTATATTAAGGCTACCCAATTTTAAAAAACAAGCAAAATTCTTGAACAACACTTTACTACAGTAGATATACACATGGTATATGAACATATGAAAAGATGATCAGTATTAGTCATTAAGGAAATGCAAATTAAAACCATGAAATATCTATTAGAATGGCTAAAATTAAAAAAAGCCTGACCATACCAAATATTGACAAGTATGTGGAGGAACTAAAATCTCTTTGTACATTGCTGGTACACATGAAAAATAGAAAACAAATTTGGCAAGTTATTAAATATTAAACGTATATCTACTATATCATCCACGTATGCCACTTCTAGGTATTTGCTGAGAGAAAAGAAAATGTATGTTTATACGAATAGTAGTACATGAATGTTCATAGCAACTTTATTTATAATGGCCCCAAAGTAAAACAACTCAAATGTAATTTTACTAAACCAATACTATGTATTTGCACATATAATACATAATATATATAGTTTTTTCAATGATGAAAGACTGAAAGCTTTTCCCCTAAGATCAGGAATAAGAGAAGGATGCCTGCTTTCACTACTTCTCTTCAGAATAGTAGTGGAAATCCTAGTCAAGGCAGTTAGACAAGAAAAAGACATAAAAGGCATCCAAATTGGAAAGGAAGAAATAAAATTATCTCTTTTCACATATGACATGATTTTATATGTGGAAAACTGTCAAGATTACACACACACACACACACACACACACACACACACACACACACACAAACTGTTAGAACTAATAAATGAATTCAGCAAAGGTGCAGGATAGAAAATCAACACATAAAAATAAGTTGCATTTCTAACAATGAACAGTCCAAAAAGGAAATTAACAAAATGATTACATTTACAATAGCATCAAACAGAATGAAATGCATAGGAATAAACTTAATGAAGGATGCCAGAGATTTGCACACTGAAAACTATAAAACATTACTGAAAGAAAAGAAAAGAGGACACCAATAAATGGAAAGACAATTCTTTTTCATGGATTGAAAGACTTAATATTATTAAGATGTCTTTACTACTCAAAGTGATCTACAGATTCAATGCAATCCCTACCAAAATGATATTTTTTTCAGAAATAGAAACACCCATCCTAAAATTCATGTGAAATACCAAGAAACCCAAATAGCCAAAACAATCTTAAATATATCACAAAGTTAGAAGTCTCATACTTCCTAATTTCAAAGCCTATTATAAATCTATAGTAATCAAAAGAATGTGGTACTGAAATAAAGACAGACATACAGTATAGACTAATGGAATAGAATAGAGAGTCCAGAAATAAACCCTCACATATATGGTCAAATGATTTTTGACAAGGATACCAAGACTATGCAATGGAGAAAGAGGAGTCTTGCCAACAAATGGTGCTGGAACAGCTGGATATCCCCATGTAAAAAAATGAAGTTTGACTCTTACCTTATACCATATACAAAAATGAACTCAAAATGGATCAAAAACCTAAAAATAAGAGCTAAATCTATAAAAATCTTAGAAGAACATAGAGGGAAAAAGCTTTATGACATTGGATTTGGCAATAATTTTTTGTGTGTGGTACCAAAAGCACTTGTAGCAAAAGTAAAAACAGATATATTGGATTACATGAAAATTAGTTCATCAAAAGACAAAATCAATGGAGTGAAAAGGCAACTCAGGAAACCACCAAGTGCCCATCAATATATGAGTAGATTAATAAAATTATGGTATATGTATACCACACAGTATTATTCCGGCACACAAAAAAATGGTGAATTAATAAGTTTTGTAACAACCTGGATGGAACTGGAGACCATTCTCCTAAGTGAAGTATCACCAGAATGGAAAAACAAACACATCACATGTGCTCACTATTAATTGGAACTAAATGATCAATACTCATGTGTTCATATGGTAGTAAAAGTCAAAAGAAATCAAAGAAGTGGGGGGTGGAGGAGGGGATGGGTAAATTCACATCTAACGGATACGATGCACACTATCTGGGTGATAGACCCACTTATAACTTTGACTCTAACTGTACAAAAGTAATTCATGTAATCAAAACATCTGTAACCCCATAATATTCTGAAATTTAAATAAAAAGACAACCAACAAGATGAGAGAAAATATTTGCAAATCGTGTATCTGATAAGGGATTAATATACAGGATTTATGAAGAATTCCAACAAATCAACAACAGCAAAAAACAGCCCAATTAAAAGATGAGCAAAGGACTTGAATAGATATTTCTGCAAAAAAGATATATAAATAGCTAACAAATACATGAAAAGATACTCAACATCACTAGTCATTAGGGAAATGCAGATCAAAACCACAGGGAGATACCACTTCATACCCATTATGATGGCTACTATTTAAAAAACAAAAAACAAACAAGTGTTGGTGAGGATGCAGGGAAACTGAATCTGTCATGTGCTATTGGCAGGATTATAAAAGGTGTAGCCACTACGAAGAACAATATTGTCTTCCTCAAAAACTTAGAAATAGAATTACCGTATGATCTAGGAATTCCATTTCTGGGATTATATTCAAAAGACTTCAAAACAGGGTTTCAAACAGATACTTGTACAGCTATCTTCGTGGCAGCATTATGCACAATAGCTAAAGGGTAAAAGCAACTGAAATGTCCAACAGATGAATGTCATACAGGGGGCGTCCCAGTGAAGGGATGAAAGCCCCCTGAACTCACCAAGTGGGTTCTTGGCTTCATGCTGGAATGACCTTGAGAGTAAGCCAACTAGCTAGCTACAAGAAAGTTTCACTGAGACACAGACAGACAGCAGGTCCTACTCAACAGACAGAGTAGGGGTCCTTTCCCAAGCAGGAAGGGGACTCCTTATCGGGCAATGGTAACATTTTTAAATGTTCAGAAACCCCATTGGGACCAGCATTGTCTTTAGGTCAGGCCATAAAGGTTAATCATAAACTGCTGTCACAGAAAGGTAAGCACAAACAATTTGTAAAGTATCTGGCTTAGTAATTCATCCATCCTCAGGTGGTCCCACACTTGTTACTTGCCTGTGACTTCCTTGTTCATGGTGGCTACCAGTCTGGTGGTAACCAAAATGGCTGTACTCAGCCTCTCTTAACCTTCCTTTTTGGCCTTATTGCTACATTAAATGAATAAGCAAAATGTGGTATAGACATACAATGCAATATTAAGCCTTAAAAAGGAAGGAAATTCCCACACATGTTATCTCATGGATGAATCTTGAAGACATCACATTAAGTGTAATAAGGCAGTTATAAAAGGACAAATACTGTATGATTCCACTTATATGAAGGATTAATACCTACAGTTGACAAATTCATAGATACAGAAAGTATATGTTAGTTGCCAGGAATTCAGGGGAAGAGGTACAGGGGAATTGTTTAATGAGTACAGTTTTGCAAGATGAAAAGAGTTCTGCAGATGGATGGTGATGATGGTTGTAGAACAATGTCAATATACTTAATGTCACTGAACTGTACACTTAAAAAATAGTTAAAGTGATAAATTTTATGTTATGAGTAGCTTACCACAATTTTAAAAAAAAGACAATTAGAGCAACTTCCAACATGATAGCATTACGAGCTTCAATGACCCATTTCCCAGTGAAATTGGTTAAAATTCTTTTTAAAAAACAAGTATTTAATTCCTCTAGAAATTAACCTAAGGATAAACAGCAAAGAACCATCTATTCAAGAGAATCTATGAAAATTCAATAAGGAAGGTAAGAGTCTATGGCATTTGAGCCAAGACCACCTCCTCCCCCAACCTTCCTAGCTCAGTGAGGTGGAGACTCCACTCCAAACTACTTTCATCCAGGAATGTAGGGCTCTCCCCTCACTCAGCTCCCACACAGAAGTACTTTCCCTGGAGCCTGACTTCAGTGTTTATCATCCTTCCCCCAGCTGCTTATTGCTGAGGGTAAAGCCCAGATAAGTGTGGTTGAGAGATGAGGTCTCCCTTCTTTCCAGACTCTACTGGTGCGTTCTTCATTGGCTCTGGCACACTAAGAATATTGGGGCTTTTCTCTGGCTCATGAGGCAGTGATTTCATACCTAGAGAAGCAAACTGAGAGGACCCTAAGCTACTACCCCCTGCCTCCACCTAGCACTCAGTGTCTAGAGGGCAAAGTTGTCACGCAGAGAGGAACTTGTCATTTTCTTCAGCCTGAACACCAGAGACCTGGTGCAGAGATTTTGCCTGGGGAAAGAGGTAGGCTGTAAAACAGTTCCTAATATTTTTCCAGAGGAACCAACTTCATTTGCAACAGACTGGTAGAGAAGTTTAACACTGACTACCCTCAAGAATAGTGTAGGTTGTGATAAAAGCAACTGGGAGGAGATTCATGGATCTAATGAAGATACAGCCTAGGTTGTAGTCTGGCTAGTTTACGGTTCCTGGAATCTGGCAGACAGAACAAACACTGACCTCAAACAGTATTTCCTGGAAGGAGCAGAAACTTGATTGGATTAGTTGGTAGAGAATTTATATCCCAATGCATTATTAAAAATAATAGAGCAATCAGCTGGCAACTAGTGGAGTTTAACAGGTGGGTATAGACAGGGAAAGAGTAGAGCAGAGCCTTACTAGTACCACTGTCATCCAAGGGTATCTATGGGCATACCCAAAGGTGCACCTTACTGAGGAGCAGCAACAGGTGATCAACACTGTGGGTGGGTTGGGGCATATTAGTTTCCTAGGGCTGCCTTAACAAAGTAACACAAACTCTGTAACTTAATAAAAATTTATTGTCTCTCAGCAAGGCTGTGCTCTCTTTGCTAGGGAAGGATTTGTTCCATGCTTCTTCCCTAGCTTCTGGTAGCCCTGGGCCTTCCTTGTTTTGTAGAGGCATCACTCCAATCTTCCATTGTCACATTACGTTCTCCCCCAAGTGTCTTCCCTCTGTGTGTCTGTGCCCAAATTTACACTTTTTATAAGGACACCAGTCATACTGGATTAGGGCCCACCATAATTATCTCAGCTTGGTTAAATCTGCAAAACCTTGATTTCCAGATACTATACTATAAAGTCACATTTTCACGTACTGGGGATTTAGGACTTCAACATGTCTTCTTTTAGTAGATGTAGTTCAATCTATAACAGGGATATAGACCTCACTAAAATGATCCAGCCAATCACTAAACAAATAAGCATATGACAATAACAAACTCTGGAGAGGAGAGAGGAACCAGTACTCAGAGTTGCTACAATATATTATCTAAAATCTCATTTCCAACAAAAATTTAAAAGGTATCCAAAGAAACAGTGAAGTATGACCCATACACGAGAAAAAAGGCAGACAACAGACACTGCCTGTGAAAGGGACCAGATGTCAGATTTAACAGAAAAATATTTCAAAGCAGCCATAATAAATTTGTTCACAGAAATAAACCATGATTTAAAAAGTAAAGGAAGGTATGGTGACAATGTCACATGAAATAGAGAATATCAATAAAGATACAGAAATTACAAAAAAAATCAAATGGAAATCTTGGAATTAAGTAATGCAATCATGGGAAATTTAAAAATCCACTAGAGGAGCTCAGCAATAGTTTTAATAGGTGGCAAAAAGAATTAGAAAACTTGAATGTAGAGGAAGGATTATGTAAGCCAAAGAAGAGAGGAAAAAGAGAATGAAGAAAAATGAACAGAACCTCAGAAAAATGTGGAACTCTCTCAAATACAGCAGCATTCACATAAGGGGAGAGGAGAGGAGACAGAGAAAGTAGAAGGAAAAATATTCAAAGAAATAATGCCTGAAGACATCCAAATTTATTGAAAAACAACCTATACATCTGCAAAGCTCAACAAACTCCAAGTAAAGTGAATGCAAATTGACTCAGAGACACATCATAGTAAATATGCTGAAAGTCAAAGACAAGGAGAAAATCTTCAAAGCAGTGAGAGAAAAACAATATGTCACTTATAAGGGAACCCCTGTAAAATTAATGATTGACTTTTTAGTAGAAACAATCAAGGCCAGAGGCAGAGGGATAATATATTTGAAGTGCTCAAAGAAAAAACTTTCAATTAGAATCTTATATCCAGCAAAATGATTATTCAGTAATGAAGGTGAAATAGTTTCCTACGTGAACAAAACCTGCAAGAATTTATTGCTAGCTAGACTGTCCTTGCAAGAAATACTAAAGGAATTTTTTCATGTTGAAAACAAGTAACTCCAGATGGTAATTCACATCCACACAAAGAACAAAAGACAACTGCATGCAAATGTTTATTGCAGCACAATTCACAATTGCAAAGATGTGGAATCAACCCAAATGCCCACCAATTCATGAGTGGATTAACAAAATGTGGTATATGTATATACCATGGAATACTACTCAGCCATGAAGAAGGATGACTCAATGCCTTTTGCAGCAATTTGGATTGAAGTGGAGATCATCATCCTAAGTGAAGTGTCTAAAGAATGGAAAAACAAATGCCACATGTAGTCACTATTAAATTGGAACTAACTGATAAGCACACATGTGCATAGAGGAAAGTGAATTTCAAAGGAAATCCAGCAGGGGGGAGGCAAGTGGAAGGGACAGTTAAAAACCCACCTAACAGGTACAATGAACACTATCTGGGTGACAAGCACCAATAAAAGTCATTATGTAATGATAACACTGCATTTTCCTTTTATTCTCTTAACTAAATTGAAGGCAATTGTATAAAATAATATGTATATAATGTATCATTTATCAATGAAATATAGAAATGAAATATATGTATAATAATATATTTGCCAATAACAGCACAAAGGAGATGGATGGGAGCAAAGCTGTAATGAGCTAATGAAATGATCATAGATGGCAAATAAATACACTTTTTATGTTACAACATGAATAGATGTAATATACATAAAAATAATGCCACAAAAATTGGATGAAGAGAATAGAGCTATGTAGAAGTAATGTTTCTATACTAGTAATTAAGCTAGTATAAAACCAAACCTAATTTTGATACAATTTATATGGTAAACCCTAAAGTAACCACTTAAAAAAGACTTAAAAATATAGTGAAAAGAGTTAATGAAATTAAAATGCTACAGTAGAAAATATTCACAAATATTAATAATAATGTACTATTTTAATGGTGGTATTATAAATAAAAAAGTCAAAGAAGAAATCAAAAAGAAAATAACAAAATATCCTGAGATGATAGATAATCAAGATACAACATACCAAAGCTTATGGGATGTAGCTAAAGCAGTGCTTAGAGGGAAATTTATAGCTATAAATGCCTACTTTAGAAAGAAGAAAGACCTCAAGTCAATAACTTAACCTTCCTATGTAAGAAAATGATAAAACGAGAAAATAACATAAAGTAAGCAGAGGAAGGAAATAATAAATATTGGGATGGAAATTAGTGAAATATTGAATAGAAAAACAATAGAGAAAAATCAAAATCTGGTTCTTTAAAAAGATCAATAAAATTGACAATCTTTAGCTAGTTTGACCCAGAGAAAAAAGAAGACTCAAATTACTAGAATCAGAATTCTAGTAAAAGAGTTTGGAGACTAAGAAAATAGAATCCTTGAAGTCAAGCTGACTCTGCTTTTAGTCTCCTAAATGAAAAGCTAGATAGAACAGGTCTTATTTGTTTGTAAAATAAATTCAAGACCTACTTACCGACAGTGGGGTGGGGGGAAAAGAAGTAAAAGAGAGTACATTACTATTGACAGAAATAAAAAGGATTATAAAGGACTACTATGAACAACACTATGCCAACAAATTAGATAACTTACATGAAATAGACACATTGCTAGACAGACACAAACTACCTGAGGAACTGACTCTAGAAGAAATAAACAATCTAACACGTGAAAAGATTAAATCAGTAAGAAAGACAAAAAACAAAACAAAAAAACTACCCACAAGGGGAAGCCTATACTCAGATGGATTCACTGTTGTATTCTACCAAATTCTTCACAAACTTGCTTAAGAAATAGAAGAGTAGGAAACACTTCACAACTTGTTCCATATGCCAGTATTACAGTGGTACCAAAACCAGACAAAAACTTCACAAGAAATTACAGACCAGTATCTCTTATCAATGTGGACATAAAAATCCTTTCCAGAAAGGAAGGAAGAAGTAAAACTATATTTGCAGCTGACATGATGTTATATATAAAAACTTCTAAGGAATCCACTAAAAAACTATTAGAACTATCATCAGTTTTGTAAGGTTGCTGGATACATGATCAATATACAAATAAATTGTATTTCTGTGTATGTGCAATGAACAGTTTGAAATTAAAAAAACTATTTCACAATAGCATCAAAAATAAAATACTTAGGAATAAATTTAATAAAAAGAAGCACAAAATATATACTCTGAAAACTACAAAACATTTTTGAAAGAAAGAATATCTAATTAAATGGGAAAGTGTCTCATATTTATGGATCAGAAAACTTACCATGTTAAGATGATGATACTTCCCAAATTGATCTGCAAATTTAACACAATTATTATCATAATCCCAGCTGACTTCATTTTAAAAACTGACAACTGATTCTAAAATTCATAATGGAATTTCAGTGGACCCCAAGTGGCCAAAATAATCCTGAAAAATAAGAACAAATTAGGAGGACCTACACTTCCCAATTTCAGAGTTTACTACAAAACAATAGTAGTCAAATATAATAGTATTGGCACAAAGATAAACATATAGATCAATGGGATAGAATTGAGAGTTCAGAAATAAACTCATGTCTGATTTTAACTGATCATGTTTTTTATAAGGATGCCAATAACATTTAATTTGTTCAACAAATGATACTGGGGCAACTGGATAGCCACATATGAAAGAATGATGTCAGACCCTTACCTTATATCATATAAAAAAGCCAACTCAAAATGTATCCAAGACTTAGATTTAAGAGCTAAAACTATAAAACTCCTAGCAGAAAACCTAGGGGTAAATTTTCATGAACTTGGATTTGGCAAAGGATTCTTAGATATGACACTAAGAGCATGAGTAACAAAAAAAATAGATACATTTGGCTTTATTAAAATTAAAAACTTTTTTGCATCAAAAATACTATAAAGTGAAAAGACAACCCATAAGTAGAATAAAATATTTATAAATCATATATCTGATAAGAGATTTGTATCTAATATATAAAGAACTCTTAAAATTACTTAGGAAAGGCAAATAACACAAATATTGAACATACAATCTGAATGCTCATTTCTCCAAAAAAGGTATAGAAATAGTCAGCCACATGAAAACATGCTGGACAGTATTAGTCATCAGAGAAATATAAATCAAACCCACAATGTGATATCCACTTCATACCCACTGAGATGACTAGAATCAGAGAGTCACACTTTGGGAGGTCCACGTGGGAGGATTGCTTGAGGTCAGGAGTTCAAAACCAGTCCAATCAAGAGTGAGCCCGTCTCTACAAAAAATAGAAAAATTAGCGGAGTAGTGGTACATGCATGTAATACCTGCTGCTTGGGAAACTGAGGAAGGAGGATCACTTGAGCCCAGGGGTTAGTGTTTGCAATGAGCTATGAAGACACCACTACACTGTAGCCAGGGCAACTGAGCAAGACCCTGTGTCAAAAAAACAACAAAAAAAAGAGATAACAAGTGCTGGCAAGGATGTGAAGAAATCGGAACCCTCATACACTGTTGGTGGGAATGTAAAATGGTCTGACCACTTTAAACCAGTTTGGAAGTTCCTCAGTGGGTTAAATAAAGTGTTACTGTATGAACCACCAATTCCACTTCTAGGTATATATACCCAAGTGAAATTAAAGTGTATTTCCACACAGAAAGATACACACAAATATTTATAGCAGTACTATTCATAATAGCCAAAAGGTAGTAACAACCCAAATGTCCATCAATGGAAAAATGTCTAAAGAATATATAGATCTGTACAATATAATATTATCCAATCATATAAAGAAATGAAGCACACTGATGAATGCTACAACATAGATGAATCTTGAAAACATTATGCTAAGTGAGACAAGCCAGTCACAAAATACTGCATAGTATATGACTCCACTCATGTGGAAGTCCAGTACAGGAAAGTTTATAGAGACATAAAGTGTATCAGTGGTGCCCTAGAGCTGGGAGGGGAGATGAGGTTAGGGGATTCTCTTAGTCTGTTTTCTGTTGCTATAACTGAATACCTGACACTAGGTAATTTATAAAGAAAAGAAATATATTTGCTACAGTTCTAGAGGTTGGGAAGTCTGGGGTTGTGGGGCTGCATTTGGTGAGGGCCTTCTTCCAGCAGGGGCTCTACAGAGTCCTGATGTGGTGCAGAGCATCACATGGTGAATGGGGCTCACAAGAGATGGAGGAACTGGCTTTCATAACAGACCTTTCTTGTAATAACTAATCTGTTTCCTCATTAATCCATGAATTGATAAATCCATTTATGAGGTCAAAGCCCTCATGACCCAATCACCTCCCCAAAGTCCTGCCTCTCAACACTATTGCATTGGAGACCAAGTCTCCAACACAACTTTTTGGAATACATTCAAACATAGCGTTCTTCCCTTGTCTCCCAAATTCATGTCCTTCTCAGATCTACAACACATTCCATCCCAATAGCCCCAAAGTCTTAACTCATTCCAGCATCAACTCTAAAGTCCAGAGTCTCATCTGTGAAATCAAAACAAGTTATCTACTTCCCAGATACAATGGTGGGCGAGACATAGGGTATCTGTTCTCATTCTAAAAGGGAGAAACGGGCCAGAATAAAGGAATAATATGCCCCAAGCAAGTCTGATACTCAATAGGGCAGACACTAAACCTTAAAGCTGGAGAATAATATCTTATGACTCCATGTGCTGCCTTCTGGACACACTCATGCAAGGGTTAGGCTCCAAGGCCTCAGGCATCTCTACCTTTATGGCTTTGCTGGGCTCAGCCTGTACTTGAGCTCTTCCAGGCTGGCTTTGCAAGTTGGTATCTCTAACAGTTCCTGGGTCTCTCAGTGGTGCTCCTGCTCCCACATCTCCGCTAGGCATTGCCCTGGTGGACACTTTCTGCAGTGGTTCTACCCCTATAACAAGTCTCTGCCTGGACTCCCAGGGTGTCTGATACATTCTTTAGAATTGAGGTGGGAGGCCACCATACTTTCTGTGAACATGTAGAATTAGCACCAATGGATGCTATCAAGGTTTATGGTTTGTATCTTTTGGAGTGGTGGGTAGAGCATCATCTGAGGCCTGTTGAGCCACAGCTAGAATGGTTGAGGGACTCTTTGCCAGAATTTGGGGACCAAAGACCTGAGGTGGCTTTGGGTAGCAGGCTCTTGGAGGGTACCCAGAGCCTGTCACCTGAAACTATTCTGCCCTTCTAGGTCTCTGGGCCTATGTTGGGATGATCCACCTAAAAGATCTCTGCCTTTGGGGTCTTTCTTCCATTGCCCTCATGATCTACTCTATCTGTACTAATTTCCTTAGTAAATTGTCACTAGCCCCACCCTTGGTTTCCTCTCCCAAATATACCTTCTCATTCATTACATGGCCAGGCTGAGAGTTTTCCAACTTTGTTTTTCTTCTGATCATAAATTCTGTCTTTACTTCATCCCTTTGCTCCCAAATCTCACTGTAAGCAGCAGCAAAAGTAACCATGCAGCATCTTTAATACTTTGCTGCTTAGATATTTCTTCTGCCAGATATTCTATTCATCACTCTTAAATTTTGCCTTCCATAAATTTGGCCAAGTTCTTTACTAGTTTATAACCAAGATGGCATTTACTCTAGTTTGCAAAAAGATATTTCTCATTTCTGTCTGAGACCTCATCAGAATAGCCCTTATTATCCATATCTCTACCAGTTTTCTGTTCACAACCACTGATATAATTAAGAAGATTCAGACTTCCCCATTCTTCTGAGCCCTTACCAGAATCATTCTTAATAATCCATTTATGTCAATATAGGCTTTTTCTAGAATGCTCCTCCAAGTTCTTCCAGTCTCTACTCATTGCTTAGTTCTGAAGCCACTTCCACATTTTCAGGTACTTGTTATTAACAACAGCCTCACTTCATGGTACCAATTTTCTTAGTTTTTTTCTATTGCTATAACTGAATACTGGAGACTGGGTAATTTATAAAGAAAATTATTTCTTATGGTTCTAGAGCCTGGGAAGTCCAGGTTCGAAGGGCCACATCTATGAGGGTCTTCTTGCTCATGGGGACTCTTCTGCAGAGTTTTGAGGTGGCACAGGGTATCACACGGTGAGCGGCCTCACAAAAGATGGAGAAACTGGCTTTTATTTATTTTTTATTTATATTTTTTAAAAATTTATTTATTTTTTGTTTTTGAGACAGAGTCTCACTGTGTTGCCCGGGCTAGAGTGCCATCACATCAGCCTAGCTCACAGCAACCTCAAACTCCTGGGCTCAAGCAATCCTTCTGCCTCAGCCTCCCGAGTAGCTGGGATTACAGGCATGAGCCACCATGCCCAGCTAATTTTTTCTATATATTTTAGTTGGCCAATTAATTTCTTTCTATTTTTAGTAGAGACGGGTCTCGCTGTTGCTCAGGCTGGTCTCGAACTCCTGAACTCAAACGATCCTCCCCCCTCAGCCTTCCAGAGTGCTAGGATTACAGGCGTGAGCCACCGCGACCGACCTTAACTGGCTTTTATAACAGACTGTTCTTGTAACTTACCCACTCCCTAACTAACCCATTAATTCCTGAATGGATTAATCCATTCTTGAAGACAGAGCTCTCAGTGCCAAATCACCTCTCAAAGGTGGCAGCTCTCAACACTACTGCATTGGGGATCACATTTCCAACACATGAGCTTTGGGGGCGTACATTTGAACCACAGAAGGGGTCATGGTTAAAGAATACAGGGCATTTTCTTGAAGTGTAAAAGGATTCTAAAATTAATTGTGGTGATAGTTGCACTTATCTGTGAATATACTAAACATTACTGCGTTGTACACTTCAAAATCTATTTAAAAAGTTAATTCATATATATTACATGTAACTTTACTCCAATTTTGAATGTTGAAAATTTAGGTAGAATGGAAAAATTATTTAAAAAAATTAAACTTTACCAAAAGAGACAAACAACAATTAAAAACTGGAAGCTATTAAATAACTGATATGAATAATTTTAAAACTTTCCTTCAAAGATAATTCCAGGCCTTGATGGCTTCACTTGAGATGTGTGCCAAACATTTATGGATGAAAACACAACACAAAAAGTAGGTATACTCCAAAACTCATTTTATGAGGCTAATATCACGTTGATATTAAAACCTAAATGCAACAGTATGAGAGAGAAACATCGTAAGCCAATTTTGCAAACATAGATAAATCCTCAATAAAACATTAGCCAACAAAATTCAATAACAAAAAAAGGCATAATACATCTTGAGGAAGTTGGGTTTATACCAAGAAATCAAGATTGGTTTACCATTTAAAAATCCATAATGTAAGTTACTGCATTAACAGCTTAAAGGGGAAAAAAAAACATATGATAACCTTGATAAAGACAGGAAGTATCTGATAAGATTTAATACTTATTCATGATTAATAAAGATTCTTTTGAAATTGAGAATCAAAACTTTCTTAATCTTATTTAGGCTATCTATAAAACTCTACAGTAGTGATCATATCAAATGGTGAAGCATTTTTAAAAAGGGTCCTACTTTTATCCAGCATACTTGAAAGTCTTACTTCAAATTGGCAAGAAAATCCAGACATGGTGGTGCATGCTTGTAGTCCCAGATACTTGTGAAGCTGAGGCGGGCGGATGGCTGGAGCCCAAGAGTTTAAGGCTGCAGCAAGCTGTGATCGTGCCACTGCACTGCAGCCTGAGAGACAGACAGAGACCCCATCTCTAAAACAAAAAAAATTAAAGAAAGAAAGAAAGGTATAAGAATGGAAAGGAAGAAACAAAACATTGAATATTTGCAGATGAGTCAATTGTCTACATAATTCAAAATCACCTACTCATGAATTATTAAATTATGGAGTATTTTGCAAGTTTACTGGATCAAATCAAAAAAGAAAAAGCAATTGAATATTTGTATATTATACTAACAGCAAATAGTTCAAAAATAAGATTTTTTAAAGAAACCTCTTCCCAGAAGAAAAAATTAGATATTTTTAAATGATATCATTTATAATAGCATTAACATTTATCAAGTACTATGGAAAAATATAACAAAATATGCACATACTAATATTTTTAAAACTATAAAATTTTATTGGGAGACATTAAAGAAGACCAAAACAAAAGAAGAGGTAGACCAAGATCATGCCAATATTATGTCAAATATTATGTCAATATTTTAAACATAGAAATTATCCCAAATTTTGACTTACAGATTTCTTGCAATTTTAATCAAAATCTCAAAATTTTTTTATCTTTTTTTCCAAAAACTTGTCAAGATAATTATAAAATTTATATGAAAATGTTAAAGGCTAAAAATAGTCAAGACGCTCTTGCATAAAAACTTAGTGGAAGCACTTGCTCTACTAAATACCAAGCTTAATAAAATGTATAACATTAGCAAAGGGATAGACAGAGAGCCTTTGAATGACCCAATCAGGTATAAACACTGGTTTTACAATAAATGTGCACTTCAGAGTAATAGGGAAAGGACAGGATTTTTAAAAACTGTTGTTCAGACAATTGGGTATTCTTATGGAATAAAAATATATTGGCTTTCTTTCTCATATATAGAAAACTCGATTCCAGGTATATTCTAGACCTAAATATGAAAAGCAACATATAAAAATACCTTCGTGACTTTGGGACTGGGAATTTTTTTTAAATGAGACAAAGCACAAACCCTAAAGAAATATTGTAAATTTGACTGCATTAAGAATAAGAACTTATATTAATCAAATATACCTTGAAGAAAATGAAGCCACTGAGTGAAAGAAGAAATTTACAACTCATACAACTGAAGGGACTCATATTCAGAATATTTAATGAGCTACATTATCAATAAGAAAAAAGTTCCCCCAACAAATTGTGCAAAGAACTTGAATGGCAAATTTTCTCCTCCAGAAAGAAATTGCAGTGGGAATATGTATATGGAAAGGATTTCAACTTTATTATAATAATATCACTATTTTCCACCTCCACATTTTGTCCCACTGGAAGGTCTTCAAAGGCAATAATATGCATGAAGCTGTCATCTCCTAGAAAACAATGCCTTCTTTTGGAATAACACCTGAGGGACATTCCTAAAGCTGTTTTACAGTTAACTTTTTTTTTAATAAGTAAAAGGATTGTACTCTAAAAAATAATAAAAAGCATAGTATAGCAAATACATAAGCCAATAACACTGTCATGTATTATCAGGTATTAGGTACTGTACATAATTGTATGTGCTATACTTTTATATTACTGGCAGTGCAGTAGGTTTATTTATATCAGCATCACCACAAATATGTGAGTAATGCATTGTGTTACATCATTATGATGGCTAGGATGTCACTAGGTGATCGGAGTTTTTCAGCTCCATTATAATGTTGCAGGCCCACCATTGTATATGTGATCTGTTGTTGGCTGAATAATTTTGCAGCATATGACTATAAACCAAAATTAGATAATAACTGGAGAAATGTTTATTACTAAAATGTAAAGTGAAAAACAGTGAGTTTCTTAAAAAGCTATATAATACAATATTAAATATACCAAATTTTAACAATCAGGATGAATTATCTTTCTACCTTTCTTCTTTTCTTGAAGTTAATATATATTATATATAAGTAAAACAAGAATAAGATTTTAAGAAAATGTGTGCCTAGTTAAGCATAAAATTTTATATCATCCAATTTTTCATGTTTATCCTATTGTAGGAACACTATACTTTTCTTTTTTCTACCATACTTATTTCTGTTTTTTAGGACCTGTTATTTAGAAACCTAATCTTTAGTTATTTCATTTTAAATAATCATTTTCTACAGGTATTTGATGCAAATGGAGTTGATGTTACTCCTCGGCCTCTTTACCATCCGGATCCACATAGTGGTACAGCAAAGCCAAATAAACTCTTGACATCACAAGAAGGATCACTTGGTTCAGAATTTATAGCTTCCTATAGCCTTTATCAGAATACAGTAAATCCTAGTATGTTAGGGCAGTTTACAAGGTAAAGTATACTGTTCTATAGTTCTTTTTTGTATCATATATATTTTTTCCATTTAAATTGCATATATGAAACATAGATATCAGTTGTCTCCAGTCCTCCAGCTTGAATCTGTCATCCTATTATGCCATCTCTGCATTCCTTTCATGTTTTAATTAGATGCAGAACTCTTCATATCTTAAGAGTTCCCATATACTCAGAACAAAACTTTTGTGAAAACTATATATATTTTACTCAAGATTTCCTGAGAAACTAAAATATGGGACTAACATCACATGCAGTTAATTGTAAATTCTCACTAGACATTTTTCTTTAGCTTCTTTTGTGCTGCCTTTTATGGAAAGAAGTGGCTTTCCTTTTTTCACCTACTCTCCCATGCAAATTTCTGTTCTGTTAGGGTTTGATTTATTTCTTATTTTATAATACAAAGAAATTATATTCTGCTCTAGAGGCTGGCTCCAAATGTGCATACAAAAACATGTACTTTTCCAGTAAAATTAAAGATACTCCAATGAACTTGACATAATCTTTTGGTGGGCAGTTGCAACTATAAATAGAAAGGGGGAAAAAGCATGTAATGTCATGGAGTAATGTTGAGTTCATTTGTTTAAGAAAATTATTTTTTGATTCTTCCATTGATTTCCTATTGAATGCATATATTTATAAGTGAGATCTTAAGAGATGACCTTTATGAAATTGAATAAATCACATTTTTAAGATGAGATTTGAACAATGAAGAGAAGCCAGGTGAAAAATGAAAGGAAAAGTATTCTAGGCTAAGGCCCTGAAGTAAGAGAGCTCTGTAAGATTGAGGAGCTGGAAAAAAAAAGATAAATGAAGAGTGATAATGAAGGTGAAGAGGGTAGGTAGGGTGAATTTTGTATTTTGGTACTAAATGTATTGGGAATTCATTGAAGGACTTTAAACATAAGTTTGATGTGTCTTTCCTCTGAAAAATATTTTAAATAACTTTTTAATTTAATGAACATTAGAAGTAAACTCATTGTTTAAAAATTAATTTCAATCTATTTTACTTATTATAGTATATTTGATTTCTACATCTGATAATGTTCTAATTTATATATTTAATTACCCATAAGGACTTCTAAATAAATAAGTAATATTGATTATTAAAGGTCAGTTTTAGGAAGCAGTACAGTTTCTAAGTCAAGTGTATCGACGACTGAATCAATAGCAGAAGACATAGAAGAACCATCTTTTAAGCGAGAAAGATTGACTAGTTTTACAGGTAATGAAAATACACTTGCTCATTTCAGTAACAGTCCGTTATCTATTTAGTCAATATGCTTATTATTTGTTGGGTACTTGAAATAAAAGAAGTATGGTAATGATTTCCAAATGCTGACTTGTGGAGTAACTAGCTACATGAGAATTACCAGGGGAATATATCTCTATTTTTTTTTTTAAGTTCCGAAGGTGATGTTTTTGAACTATCAGCCTGAGGAATTATTGGCTATGTGCTAGAGCTCAATTTCTAACTTGGGAGACAAATAATTCTGATACATTTGTGATCAGGTCTATAATGATATATGCGGAATGTGATGGGAGCACTTAGAAAGAAATGATTAACTCCATTGAGCAGGGGAAAAAAGGCTTCACAGAGAACATTATTGACTTTTGAATTGGGTTTTTAGAGATGATTAGTCATTTGTCAGGAGAACAAATAGGGGAAGCCCAATCCAGGCAGAGGGTAAAATATGAGGTAATGCAAAGGATTATGAAAATGAAGATACAAGAATGAGGAAATAATAGATGATTAAAAGTGCTGAGAGAAAGAATTACTTACTTGAGGGATACTTGCTTTGGAGTGCAATAAGGATGTCTTTTTCTCTGAAATGATGAGTGATTGGTGAAGATATTGATAAGGTTGGAAAAGTGGTGCTTTATGGACTCTACTTTTGGTGTTGGGAAATGTAACAAATGCTTCTGACAGCAAATAAGAGAACACACAACTAACATGAACTTAAACAAATATTTATTTTTCTCACATTAAAAGAAGAGACAGATAGCTTTTATCTTTGATTTTTTTGGCTCAATTTTGTCATAATTTGGATTGGCAGTTCTGCTATTCTCTTTCCCAAAGCCTTTTCTTCTTGCCTCATGGTCTCAAAGTATCCTCCCCAGCTCTGGTCATTTTAGCCACATTAAAGGCAGAAAGAAGAAGAAAAGCAGTAGCACCAGTCACATCTCTCTCATTTATCAGGAAAGTAAAAAAATTTCCTAGAAGCCTTTCCCCTTTGTATTTCTGCTTTCATCTCATTGACCAGAACTGTGTCACATGGCCACCCTTAGCTTCAAGAGAGGCTGGGAAAGTGAAATACCTGATTTCCCAACCTCTATTAATGGAAAGAGGCAAGGGAAGTGAGAAGGGGTAAGGAATAAAAACTTAAACAAATAGCAATTAGTAAATGATTTTTATTGTCATGTATTTTAGACTTACGAGTTATGAGGGCAACACCTGAAAAAATAACAAAAGAAGACCTGGAGAAGAATATAGAGATAATACTCACAGAGACAGAAACACTGAGATTTTTTGACTTGCCGACAGTCATGGTCTCTGTAGAAGCTGAAGAAGCTGAGAAAGTAGCGTATGTATGGTTCAGTTGTCTACATAGCTTCTGTAATTCAAATGCTAAACCAGGGGTTCTCATCCTTTTTTCTATGAAGGGTCCTTGGGGATTCCTGGATATATTGGGGGAGGGTATATTCCAGAGAAATTATTAGTAAAGTTATATAAGTATCTTGTGAAATTATATGGAACTGTTTATGTTGTATGTAAATTTTTCTAAAGGAAGAGCCCATAGCTTTACCATACTTTTAAATAATTAGGTGAACTTCTAAGCCAAATAATAAAAGAAATAAAAGAAGCTTTTAAGTCTCTATATAGGTTTTAGTTATTTTTTGTACATATGTAAATTATTTTACATTTAAAAATAACTGACATTTTATATTTAAAACTTAAGAAGGGAAAATATGTGGAAATAAATGAATTCATTATGTTGGAGCAGTTTTTTATGTCTTTATTAATGAATATAAATAGATTATTAGTTTTGGCCTCATGTGTTTTGACACTCTGTTGTTAGGCACATACACATTAAGGATTGTTTTGTTTTCTTCTTCTTTTTTTAAATGAAACTATAAAACATGAGAATGTTATGTTTTCTTGTAGAATTGACTCCTTATCATTTTGTAATTGTCCCTGTTTATCCCTGATAATGTTTCATGCTCTAAAGTCTGCTCTGTCAAAAACTAATACAGCTATTATAAATAGATTATTAATAGTTACTCAGATTATTTTGCCTCAAATATTATTTGAGTATGATTCATAGTAGTAAAAAATCTATTACTAAAATAGTTTTAGGATATTATCCCTTAAAATATAAAATATTATAAAACTTATTTGGATTATAAAATATAGTACAATTAGATTGAGAATAGCATACTTTTAAACACTCATAAGAAGTAAGGGAAAGTTCCTAGGACCCACCCTCCAAGAAAGGAAAGAAAAAACAAGAAAGGGATAGATAACTGATTTGAAATCAGAGAGAGAGATGCAGAGGACAAATGTTAATATTAACACATGGATCTGGAGCCCAATGGTAAGTCTAGGATTTCTCCCATAAAATTAAGAAAACTGAAAGAGAGATTCTTGTATTAAGCCAAGACCCTGAAAAAGAGCTTAATTATCTCAGTTGGTCTTAGGTCAGTAGGGTCTTACAGCTACTGTAAGAAGGAAACACAAATCTCTGGAGGAAAGCATTGCCCATTTAGGCTTTTAGATTCCCTCAGATTGAATTTGGTAAAAATACACCAAACCATTGAAGAAACAAGTCATTATGGATAAGAATAAACAGAAATAACAAACCTTAGCTCTAGATCCTGAGGACTGTAGATATTTATATTATCAGATATAGAATATAAAATATGTGTGAAATGTTTAAATAAATAAGAGAGTTAAAACATGATTAACATTAAGAAATTATCAAAATTATGACTCACATTTAGAAAAATATCTAAAAACCAAAAAGTATGTTCATATAATTGTTGAAAATAAAGAATAAACATTGATTTAAACATTATATTAAACATAATTGAATGGACATACAGTGAATTAGAAAATACATCTGAATAAATTATACCAAATCAAGCTTGGAGAGAAAATGAGATATTAAATATGAAAGAGAAGTTTAAAAATGTCGACAATAGAATAATGGTCTAACATATATCTAATCATAATTTCAAAAGAGCAGAATAGCAAGAATTGAGGGGAAGTACTATTCAAAGAGCGTAGGTAAGAACTTTCCCAAGCTATTGAAAGACACCATTCCACAGAAATAGGGATAAATAAAAAGAAATCTACAAAAAAGAAATGTACTCGGTGCATTGCACTGGTACTCCAGAATACCCAATAGAAAAAGATTATAAAAATAGAAGAAAAAATATAGGAAAAAATATCACCTCCAGACAATTAAACTGACAGCATTATTAGGGATAGAGGTTACTTCCTAATGATTAAAATAGAAGATTTAAACACACCTCTCTTAATTATTGATAGGTTAACCAGAGAACAAATTAGTATAGATATAGAAAATTAGAACGAAAACTTAATTTAATGGTCATATACAGACCTCTGCATCCAATAATTAGAGACCACATTCTATTCAAGCATACATGGAACATTTGTAAAAATCGTCTATACACAAGGCCATGAAGCAAGGTCTCAAAAATTTCAAAGAAGTGAAATTATACAAACTAAATTCTCTGGCCACAATGCAATGAAGTTAAAATTTAATAACAAAAGCCACATAGTGGCTCAATCCTATAATCTCAACATTTTGGGAAGCCGAGGTGGAAGGATCACTTGAGGCCAAGAGTTTGAGACCAGCCTGGGTTACATTGAGACCTCCCCATCTCTATTAAACAAAAAAAAAAAAGAAAGTAAAACAAATTTGAGAAAATTAATAACAAAAAACTCAACGAAACGCTAAAACAGACACACATTGACATATACATTTGGAATTTCCAAAGCATGTTTCTAAATTCCTCATGGATCAAAGAAGAAATCATAATAGAAATTTTAAAAGTATTCATAACTAAAACCTATGTGGAGTTAGTGTTAGCATATTACTGGTGGGTATTGAAAGTAGTAGGGATGTTGGAAGGTACAGTATAAAAGACTTCTTTGCAAGTCATTTAATGTAATCTTTTCCAAAGGATTTTTTTGAACTCTCACTTTACCTTTTGGTACAAGTCACATTAATGAAAGTATTAATAATTTTAAAGAAAATAATATAAAGAGATGATATGTGTGGTAATAATTTTTATTAATAAGTTGAGTATACTTTATGTTTTACAGCCAGAGAAACAGGAAATATGACATCCTTTGTAGAAATAGATTAGGCAATGACCTATATGTTGACAGGATGATGCAGACTTTCAATGGAGCACCAAAGAATAAAGATATTCAATGTGAAAAAATCATAATGGAAGACAAAGGTAATTTGTTTTATTCTGCTTGATAAAATACCTTGTTTTAATATATGTTCTTTGAGTCTGTCAATCAATCCATAAATGTTGAAATATATAAAACAAAAATAGAAACAATTTGGCCAAATCACAATAGTAGTTGAGTACTATGATCTATAGCTTTCAGAATTTGACCAATAAGTTAACAAGTAATAAAGAATAGAAGATTTGAATAACATAATTATCAATCTTGACTTTTATGCATGCCTATGTCATAGAATTTTATATTTTTTAAACGTTCATGAAACATTTATAGAAATTGATTATTGGCTGGGTACAGTGGCTCACGCCTGTAATCCCAGCACTTTGGGAGGTCATAGAGGGATAATTGCTTAAGGCCAGGAGCTCAAGACCAGCTTGGGCAACATAGCAAGACCCTCAACAAAAAGTGAAAAAAAATTAGTGGGCATGGTGGTCCACGCCTACAGTCCCAGGTACTCAGGAAGCTGAGGCAGCATGATCACTTCAGCCCAGGAATTTGAGGTTACAGTGTGCTATGATTGTGCCACTGTACTCCACTCTGGGTGACAGAGCCAAGATCCTGTCTCTAAAAAAAACAAAAAGGATCATACTATGATCCTCCCTCTATCTCAGCCTCCTATGTCGCAGGGATTACAAGTGCAAGCCACTGCACCCAGCTGATTCTTCTTGGTAAAATATTTGAAATAAAAAGCAAGCTTCTTGCTTAAATGTGAACCACTGGAAATAATAATTGCTATGATTCAATAAATATAAGAACCAGAAAATGGTGTCACCACAATTATTCACATTATTTTGGCAGTTCCAACCATTTCTGTAAGACAAAGACAGATATGGAATGTTAATATTTATAAGGAGAAAACCAAATTATCATTATTTGTAGGTGACCTTAATGTCTACTTAGATACCTCAAGAGCATCAACTAAAGAACAATAGTTCCAGGATGATGCAGCAAAAATGGCAGAGTAGGTAGTCCTAACAACATGTCCCTCCACAGAAATGTCCCCAACATTGAGCAAAAACTGTCAGCAGGAACTTTGTCAGAACTCTGGAAAATAGTCAAAATTCTGCAACAACCAAGCAAGTACTGAATCAAGAAAAAGTCAACTTAGAATTGTTAGGAAAGCTTTGTAGCATCTTTACTTGCTCTTGCCTACTCCCCTCCCTGGTGTGATGGTGATCTTAACGATAACAGCCTACCTTACCAATGTGAGACCCTGGCTCATGGTTCCAGAGGGAACATAGCACATCTGATTCTTGGAGAATTCGGTTTGTCTGTTTTATCCTGTCTGGGGACTACCTAAAGGACTGATACAAGCATTTGTCTTTTTTTTTTTACCAAACTTGAAACTCTCCCAAGCAATAAAGCAGCTACACCTAAGGCATTCCTCAAAAGCATTCTAAGGAAAATGAGCAATTCACTGCTACTTGAGGCAAGAGAATACAGTTGAGTCGTACAAGAGACGTGTTAAAAGCCTGAGAAAGAAAGCTGGAAAGTGAGTTTCTTTGGGAAATTAGAGTACTGAAAAAGGCCTGCCTATATAGAGAAATTTAGAAAGTCGCATGTATGCCTAGGCCAGGATGTGTAGTCAGAAAAGATTTCAGAATATCCTAAGTCTTTACCTGTGGCTGATTTCTGGGCTTAGAACACATAAGAAAGTGAAGACTAATGAAGAAACTAATTGAAGGAATATCTCAACACAGAACCAGTCAGCAGAGACTGGGAGAGGGATTTTTTCTTTTCTTTGTTTCTTTCCTTCTTTTTCTTTTCTTTTTCTTGAGGGTGGGAGTAGAGTTGGTGAGGTGTGAGATCTAGGCATTCAAGGAAATCTTTTTTTTTTGGTTGGGGGAAGCAGAGCCCTGGCTGGAAGCCAGGCACATATGCTTCCTCAAGGAAGTCTTTGTCAGGACACTAGCTGACCACAAGCTAAAGAACAGAGACTTCTGAGATGATAAATGACAGAGAACATAGACTTTACAAAAGTAGTTTTTAAAAAACCAGTAAGTAAACAAATTATCCATCTAAACTATAATATGAAAACCAAAAACTACAAACTGCAACTACTATCCACAGAAAACTGCAAAAACAAATTCAGCGGAGCAGGAAAAATCTGAATTCAAGAGTCACTACATTGTAATAATCAAAATGTTAAGCTTTTCAACAGAAATTTACAAAAGATACAAAGAAACCAGAAGGTATGTCTCATTCAAATAATAACAGAAACTCTCCTTGGAGGAAATGGAGACATTGGACTTCTAGACAAAGACTTTAGAGCAGTTTATTAAATATGCTCATAGAGCTAAAGGAAACTATAGATACACAGCTAAAGCAAATGAAGAGAATGATGTATGAACAAATAAAGAATACACAAAGAGATAGAAATTATTAAAAAAAAACAGAAATTCTGGAGATTAAAACTATGACAACTGAAATAGAAAAACTCATTAGAGTTTCACTAGCAGACTTGAGCAGGAAGAAGAAGCAATCAGTAATTCTTAAAGATAGGTCAATTAAAATAATCCAGCCTGAGGAGCAGAAAGAAAAGAAAAATGAACAAAGCCTGAGGGACCTGTGAGGCACCATCAGGCATACCAAGATATACATAATGGGAATCTCAGAAAGACATTAGAAGAGAGAGATAAAGTGTCACAAAGGATGTTTAAAGAAATAAAGGCCAAAACATTTTTAAATTTGCTAAAAGCCATGAATCTGCACATTCAAGAAGCTCGGCAAACTCCAAGAAGCATAAACACAAGGAGATCCACACTGAGACACATTATAATAAGACTGTCAAAAGGTGAAGAGAGAATCTTGTAAGCAGCAATAAAAAAAAATGACTCATCATGAACAAGGAATCCTCAATAAGTTTAATACCCAATTTCTCTGAAACCATGGAGAACAGAAGTCAGTGGGATGGCATATTTAAAGTGCTGGGGTACACTTTAAAGTGCTGGGTTGAGGGGGGATACCTGTCAACCAAGAATTCTATATCCCTCGAAATGGAAGGAGAAATAAAGACATTCCCAGATAAAAACTAAAGAAACTGGCTGCTAGTGGAACTGCCTTACAAGGAATGCTAAAGGGAGTCTTTTAGGCATAAATGAAAAGACACTAACTTAACAGTAACTCAAAGCCATATGAAGAAATAGAGAACACTAGTTAAGATAACTACATAGGCAAACACAAAAGCCAGTATTATTGTAATTTTGGTTGCTAATTCCTGGGGTTTTTTTGCAGTATGAGTTAAAAGAAATATATAAAATAATAATCCTAAGACAATGGCACACAATGTGTATAGATGTAATTTGTAAAGACAACATTAAATGGGTGGGATGGAGCTCTAGAGCAGAGTTTTTGTATACTTTTAAAGTAAGGTGGTGTTAATTTAAAACAGATAGTTAAAATTTTAAGAAATTAATTGTAATCTTCAGAGTAACCACCAAGGAAAGAACTAAAAAATTACAGAAAAGAAAATGTGAAAGGAATCTAAGTGGCACAATACAAAAAGATTAAACTAATAAGAAGGCAGTAATAAAGGAATTGAGGAACAAAAAAGAGGAAAGACTTAAAGAATACAGTAGCAAAATGGCAGAAGTAAGTCTTTCCTTATCAGTGGTTATTTTAAATATATTATAAATGAATTAAAGTCCAATTAAAATGTAGATTGACAGAATGGATTAAAAGAAAAACAAGGTGATCTGTTGTCTACAAGAGACTTACTTTGCTCGAAAGACACAAATATGTGTAAAAGAATGCAAATCATAACCAAAATAAATCTGAGGTGGCTATACTAGTGTCAGAAAAAAAATAGACTTTAGAGAAATTATTGCAAGAGAAAAATAACATTATAAATTGATAAAAGATTCTGTTCATAAGAAAATATGACAATTGTAAATATATGCACCCCTAACAAGAGAGCCCCAAAATAGATGAAGCAAAAATAGACAGAATTAGGCCAGGCGCGGTGGCTCACGCCTGTAATCCTAGCACTCTGGGAGGCCGAGGCGGATGGATCACTCAAGGTCAGGAGTTCGAAACCAACCTGTGCAAGAGCGAAACCCTGTCTCTACTAAAAAAAAAAAAAAAACAACAAATTAATTGGACAACTAAAAATATAGAAAAAAATTAGCCGGGCATGGTGCAGATGCCTGTAGTCACAGCTACTTGGGAGGCTGAGACAAGCGGATTGCTTGAGCCCAGGAGTTTGAGGTTGCTGTGAGCTAGGCTGATACCATGGCACTCTAGCCCGGGAAACAGAGTGAGACTCTGTCTCAAAAAAAAAAAAATAGAATTAAAAGGAGAAATAGACAATATAATAATAGTTGGAATTTTAATATGCTAACAATGGACAGCTAAGCAGAAGATTAACAGGAAAATATAAGACTTGAATAACAATATAAACCAACTAGAAATAGCAAAACATATACAGAACACCTCATTCCAATAGAGCAGCAAAGACATTTTTCTCAAATTCACATCGAACATTCTCCAGCATCATATGTTAGGACGCCAAATAAGAGTTGATAAAATTATAAATATTAAAATCATCCAGAGAATCATTTCTGACAACAATGTAATAAAACAAAATCTACAACAGAAGATAAAGTGAAAAATTCACAAAGATATAGAAGTCAAACAACACACACTTATTAAACAATCAGTGGCTCAAAGAAGAAAGCACCAAAGGAAATTCGAAAATGCTTTAGACAAAAATGAAAATACAACATACCAAAATTTATGGAATGGAGTAAAAGCAATACTTAGAGGGAAATTTATAGCTGTTGATACATTAAAAAAGAAAAAAGATCTCAAATTAATAGCATAAATTTACACTGTAAGGAACTAGATTAAGATCTAACTAAATTCAAAGCTAGCATAAGGAAGGAAATAATAAAGATTAAAGTGTTGATAAGCAAAATAGAGAATAAATAAACAAAGGAGAAAATCAACAAAAGCAAAAGTTAGTAGTCTGAAAAGGTCAACAAAATTGACAGAACTTTTGCTAGATTGAGTAAGGGAAAAAATGGAGAAGACTCAATTTACTAAAATTAGAAGTGGAAATAGGACTACTTTACAAAAATAAAATGAATTATAAGGAAATATTATAAACAATTGTATGCCAACAAATTATTAATAGATGGCTGAATTAAATGGGTAAGTTCCTAGAAACACACAAGCTATCAAAACTCCATTTAAGAAGAAATAGAAAATCTGAACAGATCTATAAATAAAGAGACTGAATTAGTAATTTTAAAAAACTGTCATTAAAGAAAATCCCAGGACCAGATGATTTTACCAGCAAATTCTACCACTTATTTAAAGAAGAATTAGCATTAATTCTTCCAATAACAATCTTTCAAAAATAGAAGAAAAGGAAATACGTCCAAACTCATGAGGCTTGCATTACCTTGATACCAAAGCCAGATAAAAACAGCATAATAAAACAGAACTACAGACCAGTATTCCTTATGATATTAGATAAAACAATCTTCAAAAAAATACTTTCATAGTATGGAGGAAAAATACTAATAACCTGAAACCAACTGCATATTAAAAGGATTATACACTATAATCAAGTGGGATTCAACATATGGAACTAAATCAATGTAATGTACAATATTAATAGTATGAAGAAAAAAATTCATGTGATTATTTCAATTGATGCAGAAAAATTATTAGACAAAATCCAACACTGTGACATGATAAAAAAAAAAAAACTCAACAAACTAGGAATAGAAATATCTTCAACCTGATAAAGGGCATTTTTGAAAAACCCACAGCTGCCATTATATTCAATACCTGGAAACTTTCCCTCTAAGATCAGGAACAAGACAAGGATGCCTACTTTATCAATTTCTATTCAACATTACTGGAAGTACTAGCCTAAGCAACTAGAAAAGAAAAAGAAAGGAAAAGAGAAAAGACATTAAGTTGGAAAGGAAAAAGTAAAACTATTTGCATTCGCAGATGACATGATCTTATATATAGAAAACCCTCAAGAATCCACATAAAAAACTATTAGAGCTAGTAAATTCAAAAGGTTTCAGAATACAAGATCAACATACAACACTCAGTTGTATTTCTGTACAAGAATAATGAACAATAAGGAAATTAAGATGATTCTATTTACAATAGCATCAATAATAATAAAATACATATGAGTAAATTTAACCAGGAAGATGAAAGACTTGCATACTGAAAGCTACAAGACATTGATGAAAGAACTTAAAGAAGACACCAATAAATGGGAAGATACCTGTTTATGTACTGAAAGATTTAATTTTGTTAAGAGATTGATACCACCCAAAGTGATCTACAGATTCAATGTAGTCCTTATCAAAACCCCAATGACATTTTTGCAAAAATAGAAAAAATCCTAAAATTCACTTGGAATATCAAGGAACCCTGAATAGCCAAAACAATCTTGAATAAGAAGAACAATGAGAATTAAGCTTTCTTTAATAGTATGTAACTATAAAATTAGAAAGTCATATTCATTATTACCAATCTTTTACGTGACATTAGAGCATGTGGTTTGAGATTTTATTTTTTAACAGCTTTACTGAGGTATAATTGATATGCAAAAACTGCAGATGTTTAATATATACAATTTGATGGGTTTGAGATTTTCTTTTTCTTAGGTTAAACTTGTTCAAATGAACAACTGTAATGACGGTACCCAAACTAAAGTTAGCAGTCATTTGTTATCTTCAAATAAGAAACCCAAATATCTTGCATTGCTTATTTATGATATGTACATTTATTTACATAGCAATTATTTTATTAGTGACCATATAACAATATATTTCTATATGCTAAACTTACTAAACTTTCAGTTAAAGGGAAGAAAAAGGGAATTAAATATTCAAAGATATAATTTCTTTCTAAGATCTCTTCGTAAAAATGGAAATTGTACCCTTTTCAATTTGGCAAAATATACTAGTTATTCTGTGCATGAGTTTATTAGATGGTATTAAGTTCATTGAGATAGACATATTAAGAAATCTGAGTTTACGTTCTTACCCATTGAAAACATCAAGATATCAGAACTCATTCATTTTATGTTAGAAAAATAATAGTTGTAGTAATGAAGTTGCTACATTCTGGATCCATAGTTATTGGATCCAGATTCTATTTTTATTTTTAAGGTAAAGAATTCTTTTTTACATCACCATCCTTTAACTGCAAGTTTAGTAAATTTAGCATGTAAGAACATATTGTTACATAATCACTGATAAAATAATTGCTGCACAGAATTATAAATCAGCGGTAAAAGGTTGGGAGCTTTTTAAACTATTATTTGAAGATAAATAACATTGCCAATTTTTGTTTGGAGACCATTGTTATATTTGATGATCTGAACACAGTTAACTAACTTAAACTAAAATTTTAAAAGAGAAGATAATAACCATACTACTGTATAAGTTTTTGAGATCAGAGTCTATTATTTTCCCGGCAGTTACAATCTTTTCATATAATAGTTAATTGGAAAATTTTACCTGAGAAAAATGGAATCATATGCTTGCAAATAAACAGATCTGTTGAGTATAACATATTATATGTTAACTATAAGTAAAGGAACATAAAAATTCTGTTATAACATAGTTGCCGAGGTTCATATCACCAAGGCTGTCCCACAATTACAGACATGAGATTCTGTTGCACCAGTGTGGGTAGGGGGGAAAGACGTGCAGTGGTCAGAAAGGATGGTGAGGATAATTTGGAGCCATCCCTAAAGCACTAAGGTATTTGTAGATGCTACTAGTGGGCTGACTAAGGATCTCTTGAGGTGTCCTTATGTTTTATTTCTTTGTCATTTTTATTCACTTCCTGGCATTATTGTAAGATAATAGTGTTTTCTTTTTTAAATAAATAGTAGATACTCTTTTTAAAAAATTAAAAAAGGTTTTTTAGAGGTAGGGTCTCACTATTGTAGACCTATTCTTAGGTCTAGGCTAGAGTCTAATGCTATTCTTATGTGTGATCATGGCACACTATTACCTCTAACTCCTGGCCTCAAGCAATCCTCTGGCCTGAAGCAGTCCTCCTTTAGCCTCGCAAGTAGTTGGGATTACTGGCACAGGCCACTGTGCCCAGCAACAGTGGATGTTATTTTAAATTTTGCTTTGACTAGCTATGTATGAAGCTGAAACAAGGGAATTTGGATTAAAGTAATCTTTATCTTTTTGTCTATTTAGGCATAATGTCTACTGCCTGGGATTTGTATGATTCTTATAATGCTGTGGAACTTTCACCTTCATCAGTAAAACAATGTATTACTGAGTCAAGTAGTAAAGCAGGTGTAATTCCTAAAGATCAAGACCAAAGATCGCGAGGGAGCACTATGGAAAAAAGTAAGATTTCCTTTATTTCAGTTTTTAAAAATGATTTTCATAAGACATTTTAAATAAATTTTTTTTTGCAGTTATAATACAATGTTTTCTTTCTGATGGACCATGGAAAGTACAACTTTTACTCAGAAATAGCATTGTTCGCTGGGCGCGGTACCTCACGCCTATAATCCTAGCACTCTGGGAGGCCCAGGCGGGAGGATCGCTCAAGGTCAGGAGTTCGAAACCAGCCTGAGCAAGAGCGAGACCCCGTCTCTACTAAAAATAGAAAGAAATTAATTGGCCAACTAAAAATATAGAAAAAATTAGCTGCCAAAAAAAAAAAAAGAAAGAAAAAATTAGCCGGGCATGGTGGCACATACCTGTAGTCCCAGCTACTCAGGAGGCTGAGGCAGAAGGATTGCTTGAGTCAGGAGTTTGAGGTTGCTGTGAGATAGGCTGATACCATGGCACTCTAGCCTGGGCAACAGATGAGACTCTGTCTCAAAAAAAAAAAATAGCATTGTTACTCTTTCACATTGTCTTAGACTCAACAGAAAAATCTATCCAACCCAAATTTTCACTCTCCTCATTGTTCTTTTCTCCTTTCTGATGTTCCAAAATTCCTGTTCTCATTATCTTTGTTAGAGAACTTCTTTTAACCATTCTTAGGAAAGTTTTTTTTTTTTTTTGAGACAAATTCTCTTATTATCCCTTTACCTGAGAATACAGTATCTGAATTTCCTCTTTATTCCCATAAATTATCTTCATTGGCTATAGAATTCTGGATTAACAGTTCTTTTCATTCAGAACTCAGAGAATAGGTGCCATTGTCTTCTGGCCTCAAGAGTTTCTAATGAGAAATCTGCTGTTGTTCAAATTATTTCCTCCCTATCATTTCTCTCTCACTGATTTCTAGGTGGGGTTTTTTTTTTTCCCCTTCTGTTTTTAGGAGTTTGAGTATGGCCAGGTGTGGTGACTCAAGCCTGTAATACTAGCACTTTGGGAGACTGGGGTAGGAGGATCATGTGAGGCCAAGAGTTCAAGACCAGCCAGGGCAACACAGCAAGATCCCATCTCTACAAAAAATTTTAAAAAATTAGCTGAGTATGGGGTGGCACGCACCTGTAGTCCTAGCTACTTGGGAGGCTGAGGCAGGAGGATCACTTGAGTCCAGGAGTTCAAGCTGGGCTGCAGTGAGCAATGATCAAGCCTCTGCATCCCAGCCTGGGCAGCAAAGCAAGACCCCATCTCTTTTTTAAAAAAAAGTTTAAGTATGATGTATCCTGGTGTATAGTATTTCTTTGGATTTATCCTCTTCGAGATTTATTCAGTTTCTTGAATCTGTTCTTTTGTCCTTTGCCAAATTTTAGAAGGTTTCGGTTATTAGTTTCTTCAGGTAGTTTTTCAGTCCCAGCCTCTTTCTCCCCTCCTTCTTGAATAACAACAACATGAATGTTAGATCTTTTGTTCAGTCTTGTGAGTTTCTGAGGCTCTGTTCATTTTTCTTTTTTTTTTTTCCAGACTACATTCTCTGTGTTTTTGAGACTGCATTATTTCTGTTATTCTCTCTTCAAGTTCACTGATTTATTATTTTTCTCTGTCTCCTCCATTCTGCTGTTGATCACATCAATTGAGCTTTTAATTTTGGTAATTATGTTTTTCAGTTCTAAAATTTCCATTTGGTTCTTTTCAGTTGCTAAGACTTTCTAGTTCTTTGATGATACTTTCTATTTTTTCATTTGTTGCATGGCATGTTCATAAATACTTGTTGAAGTATTTTTATGATGTCTGTTTTAAACTCTTTGTCAGATAATTCTACCATCTCTGTCGTTTCTATGTTGGTATCTATTGTTTTGTTTTGTTTTTTCATTCAAGTGAAGATTTTCTTGGTTCTTTGTGTGATGAGTGACTTTCAGGTAAAATCTGGACATTTAGGGTATCATTATAAGAGTCTGGATCTTTTTTAAACTTTCCATTTTAACAGACTTTGTTTTACACTGTTCTGGCAGGGGATAGTGGGGGACACTGCCTCATTATTGCTAGGCTGGGGTAGAAGTCCAGGTTCTCCACATAACCTAAAATGACACGTGAGGGAGGGGTATTTTCGTTACTGCTAGATAAGCTCTGGTTTCCATTGATACCCCCATGGCTGGAAGGTATAGGAGTGCTTCATTACTGCTCTATAGATGGCCTCCACTGACACCACAGAGTGGGGATTGGCCTGCCTCATTGCTGCCGGGTAGTGTTGAGAGTTCTGACTCTTCTCCAGTCCAACTCTGGATACTTCAGTGGGGAGCGTGAGGAGCAGCTCGTTACTTCCAGGTGAGCATGGAATTCCAGCCTCCCCAACTGGTCTGCACTGACACTGTAGGGAGGGGAGCACTATCATTATGTTTTGTAGGGATGAAAGTCCTTGCTCCCTACTGGGTCTTGTCTGACACCACATGCTGTGGAGGGTCAGGGTATTGCAATGCATTGTTAAAGCCTGATGAGGGTGGAAGTGTAGGTTCTCATGTGGCCTTTGTAGCATGGATGGGGCTACAGTTTTTTTCCTGTGGTGTTTGGCTGGAGTAGAATGGTCGTCATCTAAAAACTATCCTTCTTTAAAGGCTGCTTCTTTCCTGGTCCTTTGGCTAGAGAGAGGAGGCTTCTTTTGGGGATTTTCTTTGTCTGTGCCCATTGATGTTTCCAGGTTGCTGGCTTCTTCAGTGTCATATCTGGAATATATGAGGCAAAAAGAACACACATTCCTTCTCTCCACCTTTCAAAGGCTCCTTATTTTTTATTTATGTGATGTTCAGTGTGTTTAGTTGTATTTAGTAGGAGGAATAGAGAAAAGTGTGTTTATTCCATCTATGAAGATGAGGAAGCAGGAGTCCCCTTCATTATCTTTTTAAAATAAGAGTTTACTAAGCAGTGTGATAGACAGAAAAATAGTCCCCCAAATTTGTGCACATCCCAATTCCTAGAATCTGTGAGTATGCTACTTTACATGGCAAAAGGGACTGTCCAGATGTGATTACAATAAGAATCTTCAGATGGGGAGATTATCCTGGCAATCTGATTTGGCTCAGTGTAATGACATGGGTACTAAAAATTGAAGGACATTTCCCAGTTGTGGTCTAAGAAAGAGAAATAATGACAGAAGGAGGTCAGAGAAATGCAACCCATGTTGCTGTCTTTGAAGACAAAAGAAAGGTTGTAGGTGGCCTCTAGAAGGTAGAAAAGTCAAGGAAAACAATTCTCCTTTAGTGCCCCCAGAAAGGAAGATAGCCCTGTCAACTTCTTGGTTTTAGCTCTGTGACACCTATATCAGATCTCTAATTTATGGAACTGTAAGTTAATAAATTTGTATTATTTTAAACTACTGTAATTTGTAGCAATAGCAATATAGTAGTGTAGTTTTCCTATAAGGCAATCATCAAATCAGACCTTTAACTGGAAACTGATACTCTTATTTCAATTTGAATAAAAAAAATAGAGATACAAATTACCTCATGAGGTTATCATTGCTTATCTTCTGAAAAACAGTATATTTTTTGATGGTTAAGAATTCTAAAATGCAGTAATATATGTGCATCTTACATATATTACATGTGCTTGGTACTTTAGAAATATTCAATGAGTGTCTATTGACGTTGTTGCAAATTGGAGGAAAACAAATAAAAATGATGAAATGTCATTTTTAAATCTTTAGAATGTATGAATCATCTAATATTATTTGGATACTTTATCATTGCATCATGTTTGTATTTCACAGATAGTGAAGCTAGTTCTCTAATGGATATAGAAAATGTAATTCTGACAAAGATCCATGATGATGAGGAAGACCACTCAGATGCAATATTAAAATCTGACAAATTTCATCAGGACTTATTTTTTATGGAACGGGTTCTAATGGAAAATATATTTCAGCCAAAACTTGCAGCTTATCGTCAGCTTCCTGTTTTCAAAGGTATTTTAAAAAAATAATCACATTTAAATAAACTCAAATAATTTTAAAAAGTAAATGATATTATTATATATTTCTAAATGTAGTCTCCAGACTGAGTTATCACTTATCAGAGACATGTTTACAAAGCTTTCAGCACTAAACGTGTGAGTAGCAGTAGAGTTCAAACTAGGGAGCCCACAAAAAAGGTTGTCCCTTTGATTCAAAACTTCATAAGCATCTACGGCTCTTTTTTCTCCCTTATTCCTGCATTTCATTAGTTACTTATTTTTACAGTATTTCTGTAAAATACTGTAAAATGTATTTCTATTGCCCGTGACACTGGCTTTTATTACCACTCCCTAGTTTTATTGCAGGAGCATTCTTCCTATTCTCATTGCTATGAATCCCATCTCGTGTGACCATAGAATATATTAAAGGATTTTAGATGTTATCTGATTCAACTTTTCAATATGTGAATAAAGAAAATGAAGGTTATAGAAACTTTGCAAGATTGCATAGTAAGTGGCAAAACTATCATTCAACAAAAGTCTTTTGATCTCAAGTTCCAGTTCCCTTTCCACTATACCATTCTGGCTTACTGATGTATCCTAAACACAGCATGGCACCTAACTGCTCAAAAACATTCAGTACCTTCCCAATGACAAGAATAAATTACAAACCTCAGAGTATATCATTCAGCGATAACTGCAATCTGGCCACAGACTATATCATTGCATTACTTTGGAGACTCTAAAAGTTAGTCATATTAGATTTACCTGGTAATCCCCAGATAGAACCTAAATTTTCCTGCCTTAGTACCTTTAGTTGGAATTTGCTTAACAGTCCACCCTTGTCCCCACCACATTTTTGCCTGTTGTATTCCCAGCTTTCCAATAGGGATTAGAGTAAACTTCTTCATGAAATCTTTCTTGATTCTTTAAATCAAAATTAATATATTTGGTTACATCAAAAAAAATTAGGTTACAGAATAATATGTATGACAAATGGTTGTAAACCTTTTTGCCTGCATATGTCTAGAGGAATATTAAAAAACTATGTTCCTTCTCTCATATTAGGTTGATATTTAAAAATTTTTATCATATATAAATTTTTCATCCTATATTTGAAGAATTGTAAGGTTACAATTTACAGAGTACCGTAAATATTGGCATTTACAAAACAAAACTGTTGGTATGTCACTCCTTTTAACGTGTCTAAGAAATAGAAATACCATAGCAAATGTTTTGATGAGGTACAATTTACATAGAGTGAAATGCGTATGTTTTAACTGTATTTTTAAATACATTTTAAAAATGTATAAAGCCATGTTACCAATAGCCTTATCAAGGCAGAGAACATATTCCTCAAACTTAAAAGTTACCTTGTGCTGTTTTCTAAATAAACCTTAACTCCCTGATCCAAACCCAACCCTGCCCAGGCCAGGCATTGACCTGATTTTGATCAACACAGATTAATTTTTTCTAGTCTGGTATATCATCTAAGCAGGTTCAGATAGTAAGTATTCTTTGCATCTAGCTTCTTTCACTCAACATTAATGTTTTTGGGATTCATCTAGATTGATGTGTGTAAAAGTAGTTCATTTGAATATACCATAATGATTTGTTTATCCATTTGCCTGTTGATAGACACTTAGAGTGTTTTCATTTGGGTTTTACTGTGAGTAAAGCTGATACGAACATTTTCATTTTTGTGTGAGCCCTTTGGTATGCAAATGTTTTAATTTCTCTTGTAAAAATACCTAGGAATGGAATTATTGGGTCATTGGGTAGATGTTTAACTTTTTTTAGAAACTGTGAAATACTTTTCCAAAGTAGTTATACCATCTTATATTCCCATAGCAATGTGTAAGAGTCCCAGTTGCTCTACATTCTTAGTAGCACCTGATGTTGGCAATGCTTTTAGTGTTGTCCTAAAGACTCAGTGCTTGTTTACATGGTTAATTAGGGCCATTTGAGTATCTTCTTTTGTTTACTGTTTTGTCAAGTGTTTTGCCCATTTTAAAATTCAGTTGTCTTTTTAAAAGTCAAATTGTAATAGCTTATCTGGATACAAGCCCTTTGCTAGTTACATGATTTGCAAATATTTTCTCTAAGTCTATGGCTTGCCAATTTCTTTCTTTCTTTTTTTTTTTTTTTTATTTTAAGCAGAGGGAGTTAGAAAGGGAGTTCAACTTCCCTTTTTTTTTTTGAGACAGAGTCTCACTCTGTCACCCTGGGTAGAGTGTAGTGCTGTCATCATAGCTCACTGCAGCCTCAAAACTACTGGGCTCAAGCCATCATCCTGCCTCAGCTTCCCAAGTAGCTGGGACTACAGGCCCCCACCATGATGCCTGTTTAATTTTTCTATTTTTAGTAGAGATGGGATCTCACTCTTCCTCAGGCTGGTCTCAAACTCCTGAGCTCAAGCAGTCCTCCCACCTTGGCCTCCCAGAGTGCTAGGATTACAGGCGTGAGCCACCACACTCAACCTAATTAATTTTATTAAAAATGCCTTTTGATGAACAGAAGTTTTTAATTTTTTTTTTTTTTTTTTTTTTGAGACAGAGTCTCACTGTGTTGCCTGGGCTAGAGTGCTGTGGCGTCAGCCTAGCTCACAGTAACCTCAAACTCCTGGGCTCAAGCGATCCTTCTGCCTCACCCTCCCGAGTAGCTGGGACTACAGGCATGTGCCAGCATGTCTGGCTAATTTTTTCTATGTATTTTTGTTGGCCAATTAATTTATTTCTATATTTTTAGTAGAGACAGGATCTTGCTCTTGCTCAGGCTGGTCTTGAACTCCTGACATCGAGCAATCCGCCTGCCTCGGCCTCCCAGAGTGCTAGGATTACAGGCGTGAGCCACTGCGCCCAGCCAGAAGTTTTTAATTTTGATGAGGTCTCATCTGTCAATTTTTTTCTTTAATTAATTCTTTCTATGATATAACAAATCTTTGCCTGCTCTAAGGTTGCAATGATGTGCTTCTAGGTTTGCTTCTAGAAGCTGTATAGTTTTAGCTTTTATGTTAAGTTCTATTATCTGTTTTGGGTTTTTTGTATTTTTATTTTCAATAAATTTTATTATGTATATTTAAAATATACAATGTGATGTTACAAGATACATATTATATATAGTAAAATGGTTATTATAATGAAATAAATTAATATATCATATTATCTATTTTGAATTAATTTTTTATGAATGGAATAAGGTAAAATGTAAGGTTCTTTTTCATTTTTCCCCCTCTATGGACCTCCAGTTGTTTCAGCATCATTTAAAAAAAGAGTTCTTCTTCCCCCATTAATTACTTCAACACCCTGGTCAGAAATCATTTTACCATTGGTAAACTGTAGGTGTATTTCTGGATTCTGGTTTGCTATTTGTTTATCCTATAGCAAATACCACACTGTATGAATTACCCCAGCTTTATACTATACTAAGATTCAGAGTCAGAGTGCATCCTCTGAAATTGCTCTTTTCCTGTGTGGCTTTGACTATTCTAGTTCCTTTTCATTTCCGTAGGTATTTTATGGATTAACTTGTCAATTTCTACCAGAAAGTTTGACTTGAGATTTTGATTTGGGTTTTGTTGGATTATAGATCAATTTGGGAAGAATTGATATCTTAATAATATTTAGTATTCTAATCTATGAACACTGTAGATATTTCTATTTACTTAAGTCTTTTAAAATATTTATCAGCAATTAAAAAATATTTTCAACATATAGACCTTGATTATATTTTGTTAAATTTATCCCTTAATATTTTGAATGCTATTGGTTTTTAAAATTTAATTTCATAATTGTTTCATGCTAGTATGTAGAAATCATTGATGTTGTATATTGACTTTCAACCTTCGACAGCTTTCTTATTAGGTCTATTACTTTGTTTTTGTGGATTCTTTAGAATTTATATACTGTCACTCAAAGCTTAATGATGGGGATATGTTCTGAGAAATGCACTGTTAGGCAATTTCATCATTGTCCAAACATTATAATGTATTACACAAATCTAGGTGGTGTGAAGTACTACACATGTAGTCTATATTGTATAGCCTATTGCTCCTAGGCTACAAAGCTGTACATGTTACTGTGCTGAATACTGTAGGCAATTATAGCACAATGGTAAGTATTTTTGTACCTAAACATAGAAAAAGCATAGTAAAAATGTAGTATAAAAGGTAAAAATGATATACTTACATAGAACACTTAGAATAGAGCTTACAGGATTGGAAGTTGCTCTCAGTGAGTCATTGAGTGAATGGCCAGTGAATGTAAAGCCCTAGGACATTATTGTACATTACTGTAGACTATAACACTGTATACTTAGGCTATACTAAATTTATTAAAACATTTTTCTTCATTATAAATTAACCTCAGCTTACTGTAACTTTTTGACTTGGTAAACTTTGTAATCTTTTTTAACTTTTGACTCTTCTGTAATAACACTTAGCTTAAAACAAATACCGTATACAGCTATATAAAAATACTTCTTACTTTGTATCCTTGTTCTGTAATCTTTTGTCTATTTTAATTTTTTTTTTTTTTTACTTTTTAAATGTTTTTCTTAAAAACTAAGTTACAAACACACATATTAGCCTAGGCCTACACAGGGTCAGGATCAATATCACTGCCTTCCACTTCCACCCTTGTCCCATTGGAGGGTTTTCAGGGGCAGTAACATGCATGGAGCTGTCATGTCCTATGGTAAGAATGCTTTCTTCTGGAATACCTCCTGAAGGACTTGCCTGAGGCCGTTTTATAGTTAACTTTTTTTAATTTTTATTTTATTTCATTTTTTTTGAGACAGAGTCTCGCTCTATTTCCCGGGCTAGAGTGCTGTGGCATCAGCCTGTCTCACAGCAACCTCAAACTCCTGGGCTCAAGCAATCCTTTTGCCTCAGCCTCCCAAGTAGCTGGGACTGCAGGCATGCACCACCATGCCCGGCTAATTTTTTCTGTGTATTTTTAGTTGTTCAACTAATTTCTTTTATTTTTAGTAGAGACGGGGTCTCGCTCTTGCTCAGGCTGGTCTCGAGCTCCTGAGCTCAAACAATCCACCCGCCTCGGCCTCCCAGAGTGCTAGGATTACAGGTGTGAGCCACCGTGCCCAACCTAACTTTTTTTTAAAAGTAGAAGTAATACACTGTAAAATAACTATAAAAAGTATAGTAGAATAAATATATAGAACAGTAACTAATAATTTATTATCAAGTATTATGTACTGTACCTAATTGTATTATGCTATATAGTACTTTTATCCAACTGGCAGTGCAGTATGTTTGTTTATACTAGCATCACGACAAACACCGAAAGTAATGTGTTGTGCTACTCTGTTATTGGAATTTTTCAGCTCCATTATAATATAATATTAGGAGATCACTATTATATGTACAGTTCATTGTTGATCAAAATGCCCTTATATAGTGTGTGACTGTATGTTTATAATCCTATTATCTGCACATATGATTTTTATTTCTCTCTTTCAGATATTTTTGCCTTTTTTCTTGCTTATTGCACTACTGGCTAGGATCCTCAGTACAATGTTGAATATGCATGGGCAGAACAGATATTCTTGTCTTATTCCTGAACCTAGGGAGAAAATAGTCAGTATTTCATCATTAAATATGATGTTAGCTAGTTTTTATAGATAATTTTTATTGGTTTGAGGAAGTTTTCTTCTCTTTCTAGTTTGCTAGACAAATTTTAAGATAAATCATTGTAGGATTTTGTCCAAATTGTCTTCTACATATAATTTTTTGCCTTTAATCTGATTTTCAAATGTTAAAAAACAAACTTAATTCCTGGAGTTAAACCTTACTTGGTTATGGTGTATTATCCTTTTATATATTGATGGAATCAATTTTCTAATACTCCATTCAGAATTTTTGCTACTGTGTTTACGCAGCATATATTTCTGTAATTGTATTTTCTTTTAAAGTCCCTGATGGATTTTTCTGTCAGTGTTATGATGACTTTATAAAATGAGTTTGAAGTCTTACCTCATTCTCTATTTTCCGAACAAATTTATGTAATATTTGTATAATTACTTCTTTAAATGTTTGATAAAATTTACCAGTGGAACCATCTGTGCTGCATTTTCTTTGCAGGAAGGTTTTAATTACAAATTTAATTTATTTGATAGACACAGGATTATTCCAATATTCCATTTCTACCTGTGTCAGTTTTGGTAATTTGTAAGGAATTTATACTTTTTGTCTATTGTTGAATTTGTTTGTATAAAGTTGTTCATAATATTCTCTTCTTAAATTATATTTCTCAATATCTGTGGGATTTATAGTGCTATCTCCTACTTCATTCCCAGTTTTGATTATTTGTGACTTTTCTCTCATTTTTTTATTAGTCTAGATGGGTATTTACTAATTCTTTCAAGAACCACATCATCTAGCTTTCTTGACTTTCCTATTCTCTGTTTTAAAAACATTTTCATTTATGTCTATTTTTACTTTTATTTTTTCTTCTAGTTTGTATTTACTCTTCTAGTTTGTTAAGATGAAAGGCTGGATCATTGATTTCACATTTTTTTCCTTGTCTATTATAGGCATTTAACACTACAGATTTCCCTGTAATTACTACATTAGCTGCAGCCCATAAATTTTGATATGTTGTGTTTTTATTATCATTCAGTTTAAAACAATTTTTAATTTCCCTTGGAGGTTTCTTTTTGACCCATAAGTTAGTTAGAAGTATATTTTTAATTTTCAAATTTTTAGTAATTTTTTGCCATCTCCTTTTAATGAATTCTAATTTAGCACTGGTATGGTGGTCAGAGAACATATACAATATGATTTCTACCCTTTGAAATCTATCAAGACTTGTTTTATAGCCCAGAATATGGTGAATGTCTTACAAAAGAAGAATATATATTTTATTGTTATTTGGTATGGTAGTCTTTAAATTTTAACTATATCAAATTGGTTGATAGTGTTTTTTAAGTCTATTATCTTGAGTTTTTATTGACCTTTTCTATCAATTAATAAGAGATCAGTGTTAAAGTCTCCAATTATGATTATGGATTTATCTATACTTTCCTTTAGCTTTATCAATTTTGCTCCGTATAGTTGAGAGCTTTGTTATCAGGTACATTCAAATTTAAAATTGTTCTGTCTTCTGGATGCTATCTGTGATAATTAATTTTGGGGGCCAACTTGACTGGATTAAGGGATACCCAGATAGCTGATAAGCATTATTTCTGAAAGAGATTGGCATTTGAATCAGTAGACTGAGTAAAGAAGATCCGCCATCCAATCACCTGGAGGCTCAGACAGAACAAAAAGGTAGAGGAAAGGCAATCTCACTCTCTGCCTTCTGGAGTTGGGACACCCTCTTCTCCTGCTCTTGGACAACAGAACTCTAGGCTCTCTGGTCTTTGGACTCTGGTATTTGCACCAGTGGCCTCCCAAGTTTTTAGGCCTTTAGCCTTGGAGTGAGAGTTATACCATCAGATTCCCTGATTCTGAGGCTTTTGGACTTGGTCTGAGCCATGCTACTGGCTTACCTGGTTCTCCAGCTTACAGACAGCATATTGTGGAACTTCTCAGCTTCCATAATTGCATGAGGCAATTCCTCTGATAAATCCCCTCTCGTATCTCTCTCCCTATATATGTATATCCTATTGGTTCATTGTCTCTGGAAGAGCCTGACTAATATACTACCTTTTTATCATTCTTTACCCTTTTATCATTATGAAATGCCCATATTTATCTCTGGTAATACTCTCTGTCTTGTTTAATTTGTGTAATATTAATACAGCCACACCCGCTTTCTAATCTTTTAGTATTTACATGGTATATATTTTTCCTACCTTTTAACATGTTTTTGTTTTTGTTTAAAATGTGTCACTTGTAAACAGTGTATAGTTGGGTCTTGATTTTTTTTTTACACAGTCTAACGATCTCTGCCTTTTTGAACTCTGATCTCTGTCTCCTCAACTCAGCTAGATGGTTGTTTTGCTTAGCCTGCACTTCTCAGCACTGTGATCAGGAAATTGTCCCCAGCCTGAAAGTGGGGTTGACCATGTAATTCACAGTCCTGCATTGTCTGTTTCTCAATGCCTGAAAACAGTTACTTCATATCTAATTCAGTTTTTTTGTTGATGGTAGGAGGGCAAGTCAAGTATAATTAATCCATAATGACTAGAAGCCTACCATAGCAATTTGGAACATATCATTTATCATTTAGAAAAGATGAAATATGTCATCTACTTTTAGTTAGGATATAGATATAGGTAGTTATGAGACCACAGGGCAGGCATGGAAACTGTAGCAGAATGTGGTGGTTTTGCTTCTTTGATGAGACATAGATAAAAGTTGAGGGAAGGCAAGGTGACTGGAACTGGTGGACAGGGATTCATACAGGAGGAGCTATGCACAGGAAAAATCTGCATAAATCTACCGTTGAGTCTTTGACTACAACCTAGGCTGTTGCATGTTTGGATAAAACTCCACAAAATCAAGCAAAAAACAACCACCAGGGAGCTCTAAGGTGAACAGGTTTCAGAGTTCATGCAAGACTAGAAAACATTTGAGTTCTCACTAGCCAGAGAGAGAGACCTTGTTACACGCCTGAGGTGTTCAGCAGATATCCAGATGGGCGGATATCTTAACAGTATGGCTAGAGTAGCCCTAGAGTAAAGGCTGGTCTATACCTCCCAACAACCCTTTAGAAACAGTCTTAAACATATCAAGCTAACCCAAAAGTAAATTAATCACTTGATAAAAGAAACTTCAATATTTTTTAAAGGAAGAAAACACAATTAGACATTCAACATTGTAACATTTACAATGTCCAATATCCTCCCCCCAAAATTACTAGTAATGTGAAGAAGTAGGAAAATGTGACCCATACTACAAGAAAAATCAGTCAATAGAAATAAATGAAAAGATGACTAAGATGGTGGAAAAAGAAGACAAGGGCTTTTAAAAAGCTATCATGCCCGGAATGCTGAAAAAAATATTAAGGAGAAGAGCAAAATCAGAGAACTGACACTACCTGACTTCAAGACTTACCATAAAGCAATGTGGTCAAGACAGTATAATATTGGCAAGAGAACAAACAAAAATATAGAACAAAATATAATAGAGAGCCCAGAAATAAACCCACCTAAATATAGTCAACTGATCTTTGACAAAAGAAGAAAAACAAACATTTTCAACAAATGGTGCTAAAAAGTGAATCTAAGCACAGACCTTACACCCCTGACAAAAATTAACTCAAATGGATCATAAACCTAAATGTAAAATGCAAAACTATAAAACTCCTAGAAGATAACATAGGAGAAACACTTGATGACCTTGGGTATTGCAATGACCTTTTAAATATAACACCAAAGGCGTGATCCATTGAGAGAAATAATTGATAAGTTGGACTTCATTAAAATTAACAACTTCTGCTCTGCAAAAGACACTGTCAAGAGAATAAGAAGACAAGTCACATACTGGAGAAAATATTTGCAAAAGACACATCTGATAAATAACTGTTATCCAAAACATACAAAGATCTCTTAAAACCGAACAATAAGAAAACAAACAACATGATTAACAGATGGGTAAAAGACCTGAAGAGATGCCTCACCAAAGAAGAAATACAGATGACAAAGCAGCATATGAAAAGATATTCAACATCTTATGTCATTAGGGAATTGCAAACTAAAACAATGAAGGGATACCACTACACACCTATTAAAATGGCCATATCTAAAACACTGATAACACCAAATGCTCATGAAGATGTGGAGCAACAAGAACTCTCATTCATGCTGGTGGGAATGCGCAATGGTATATCCATTTTGGAAGCTGGTTTGGCAGTTTCTTATAAAACTAAACATACTCTTACCATATAATTTAGCACTCACTCCTGATATTTATCCAATTGAGCTGAAAACTTGTCCACACAAAAACCTGCACACGGATGTTTATAGTAGCTTTATTCATAATTGCCAAAACTTGGAAACAACCAAGATGTCCTTCATTAGGTAAATGGATAAATAAACTATGATACAGCCAGACAATGGAATATTATTCAGCACTAAGTTATTATAGCAAGCCATGAACAGTCATGGAGGAAACTTAAATGCATATTAAGTGAACAAGGCCAATCTGAAAAGGGCACATACTGTACGATTCCAACTATATGACATTTTGGAAAAGACAAAACTATGGAGATAGTAAAAAGATCAGTGGCTACCAGGGGTGAGGAGGCATAGAAGGATGAACAGGCAGAGCACAAAAGATTTTTAGGATAATGAAACTATTCTATATGATACTGTAATGGTGGATACCTGACCTTATACATTTGTCAAAACCCATAATATATACAACACCAAGAGTGAGCTCTAATATTAACTATGGACTTCAGGTGATAATGATAGTAAAACAGAAACAATAGCACATTCCTGGAGGAATTTTAGAGATGAGTGCCACTGTCAAGGACTTGAAATATGCAGGGATGTTGATTCCCACCACATTTCCCACTCAACTCACTTATATGGCTTGCGTAGAAAACGGAGAATGACAGTGGACTATTATAAACGTAACTAGGTGGTGACTCTAATTGCAACTGCTATTGCAGATGAGGTTTCATTAAGCAAATTAAGACATCTCTCTTGTACATGGTATGTAGCTATTGAGAAGGCAAATGCTTTTTTTTTTTTTTTTTTTTTTTTATCTCAGTATCTTTTTGTGAAAAACTACTGGAAGCCATTTGTTTTCAGCTGGCCAGCCTATCAATATACCTTCACTGTCCTACCTCAGGGGTATATCAATTCTTCAGCCCTCTGTCAAAATTTAGGCTACAGGAAACTTTCTCTTCAACAAGATACCACACTGACCCATACCATTGATGATATTATGCTAATTGGACTTAGTAAACATTAAGTAGACTTATTAGTAAGACAGTTGCCTATCAGAGGGTAAGAAGTAAATCTGACAAATTTCAGGGGGACTTCTGTAATACTCCCATGAAATTTCTAGGTGGTGTGGGATATGTTGAGATGTACCTTCTAAGGTAAGGGATAAGTTGTTGCTCCTGGCACCTTTTATAAACAAAAATGAAGCAAAATGCCTAATGGGATCTCTTTACATTTTGGAGACAACATATTTGTCATTTGGATGTGCTACACTGGCCCATTTACTGAGTGAGCAGAAAAGCTGCTAGATTTGAGTGGAGCCCAGAACAACAGAAGATTGTAACAGGTCCAGGCTGCCATTCAGGGTGCCCTGTCATTTGGGCCATATGATCCAGCAGATCTAATGGTGCTTAAAATGTCAGTGACAGATAGAGGTGCTGTTTGCAGCCTTTGGCAGCCCTCTATAGATGTAAAGGATGATGATTTTTTCTTTTTTTTTTTTTTTGAGACAGGGTCTCACTCTGTCACCCAGGCTGGAGTGCAATGGCACGATCACAGCTCACTACAGCCTTGAACTCCTTGGCTCAAGTGATGCTCCCACCTCCGCCTCACAAGTAGCTGGGACTACAGGTGCACACCACCATGTCTGGCTAATTTATTTATTTATTTATTTTGTAAAAATGATGTCTCACTATGATGTCCAGGCTGGTCTTGAACTCCTGGCCTCAAGCTGTCCTCCCACCTCAGCCTCCCAAAGTGCTGGGATTACAGGCATGAGCTACCGTGCCTGGCAGAATGATCTTTTTATTTAATTTAATTTAGAACGTGAACCTGAAGAAGAGCCTGAAAACTTTTTAGAAAGTGAAAAACATGAAGATGTAGAGGAAGAAGCTAAGAAGGAGGAGGAAGAAGAAATGGAAATAAGTGTAGAAAAATCAACAATACCAGCCAATCTGGAACGACTTTGGTCTTTTTCCTGTGACTTAACCAAAGGCCTTAATGTGAGCAGCCTTGCCTGGAATAAAGCAAATCCAGTAAGTTATCAGACATTTTAACAATTATGTCTCTAGCACTTAAGGGCAACTGTCAAGTCGAAATAATGAAAAAAAAATTTTTTCCCCTGATATGGGACAAGGGACTTAAATTGACCATAAACCCAGGTTTTAGAATGCCCCCAAAACAAGTTCATTTTCAAAAAATGGGAAAATGCAAATAGTTACAAAATAATGTTTTTCTCCTTTAATATATTTAACATTTAATATGTAAAACATTACCATTTTTATTTTAGGAGATTTACTTGAGATATGGCATTCCCTGAATTCATCTCAGATATTGAAAAGTAAACTAGAAGATAGTATGTGGTTGATTTATTTTAACATATACCAAAACTCATGTATCCAAATTTGTATTCTGCTCCATGTAGTCATATTTGGAAATACACATGTAATCCAGTGACCCTGCAATGTAAAAAATAATTTTGAGATTCCTTAAAATGCTAATACCACTAATGATTAGCAAGTGCTTAAACAGCACTTAGTATTATCAGGCACTGTTGTGTTTTACCTGTACAAATATAACAACCCTATGAGTTAGGTATTACTATTTTAATCATTATGTTGAGAGGAAACCTGAAGACTAAAAAGAATAAATAACTTGTCACAGAAGTTATTTATTGTGACACAAGTCACACAACTAGTAAGTGAGAAACAGACAGAATTTAAACGCAGACATCTGGCTCCAGTGTTCTTGCTCTTAAGTACTATACTGCTTATCTTGAGGCAAATAAGATGAATCATCAAGCTGGAGAATGGTACATTTGCTTGTAAAAAAGAGATAATTGTAGAATAACAAGACTGATTTTTTCCTGGCATTTATAAATTGGTTCTAAAGGCATTTTTCAATTAGTGATTCCAAAAATCTTTTGGGTAATGGCATTATTGTTGGAATAAATATTTAATGTATTTTTAAAGTAATCAGAACTAATCTGTTTGTTTAAATTATATTGTATTATGTATGTTTAAGAATTAGCCTTATTTTATCGCCACACCTTATCAAGTGCTATGTGCAAACGTAACAGTTTCCCTGGTTATTAAAAAATAGAAAGTCTGTAATCATTTTTTGGAAACCTAAATAATACCTTATTTTAATTATGTGTATTATTTTTTAACAAAATAGTGTGCTTTTACTATGGATTTGTCTTTATAAAACCATATTTGGGAATATCTTATTGATAAGTGGGATTTAATAAATCAATAATAGTCTAAAGATATATGAAACATTTTTAGAAACTGAATATACTAGCATTTTTAAAATTAATACATTGCTATTGAGATTAAGTTAAATCATTTTGAATGAAATTAAATACAAACATATCACAGATGGCATCTGTAATATTTATTAATTCATTCTATAAATATTTATTGAACATTCACCCTGTGCCTGATGCACTGTTAAGGCACTAGAGATACAGTAGTAATTAAGTCATACATAGACTCTGCCCATACAAAATTTTCAATGTGCTATGATAAGGAAAATAAATAGTGCTATGGGAACACACAAGAGAAGCTCTTGAATGTTTCTTAGAGAAAGTAATGCCTCTGCAGTCTAGAAGAGATGAGTAGGGATTATCAATGTCAGGGTGAAAAGGTTGGTGGTGAAGACTGTTTTTAAGACAGAGGGAATTGTGGAGAGATGATGTTGGCCAGAATATAGGTACAGTAAAATATAATATTTTAAAAATAAAAGTATTCTGATTACAAAAAGGAGGCAGGGTTTTGTCAGTCATTAAACTTTGTCTACATGTATTTAATGTATGCATCTCTTGAAATGACCGGCTGTATTAGTCAGCTTGGGCTGCCATAACAAAATATCATAGACTGGGTGACTTAGACAGTAGCAATTTATTTCTCATGGATCTGGAGGCTGGGACGTCCAGGATCAAGGTGTTGACTGATTACATTCCTGGTGAGAGCTCTCTTCCTGTCTTGTAGGTGATTGCTTTCTTGCTGTGTCCTTACATGGCAGAGAGAGACCTCTGGTGTCTCTTTCTCTTCTTATAAAGCCACTAATCCTATTGGATTAGGACCCCACCCTTATGACCTCATTTAACCTCAATTACCTCCTAAAAGCCCTATCTCCAAATACAATCATATTAGGAGTTAGGACTTCAACATATGAATTGAGGGGAGGAACACAATTCAGTCCATAGCACTTGCCTTTAACTTAAGTGTTTTTTATTTTACATTTGAAATAATTAGGTCATCTTCAAAAGCCCATAAGATAATATACTATTATTAATACAATCTTGGAAAATTACCTCAATATGTAAAAGAACTTCGTAGTAATTGGTTCTTTTTAAGTAGTTATTCTTCAGTCTGAAAATGAGAAGCATTATACTGATTAATTTTATTTGCTTAGGAAAATGGAGGTGTAGAGTAAAAAGAGATGGTCTATTGGTATTTTCCTCTCTCAACTGAAATGTCTCAGCACCATTTTTAACACAGTTCATTAATGTATGTCTTTATACATTTGCCAGTATTTTTATGACATCTTCTGTCATTTTAAATTTATTTTTCTGGTTTTCAGGACCTTTTGGCTGTTGGCTATGGGCACTTTGGATTTAAAGAGCAAAAAAAAGGATTGGCTTGCTGCTGGTCAATAAAGAATCCCATGGTAACCCAAACAAAAATATGAAACATTTTTATTTAGTAGCTATTGACACAAGTTCTTATAAAGTATATAATTATATATAATAATTAAACAAATTTTGTAACAATTAAAATCTCTTCTTCTTGACATAGGATAAAGAGAATTGAAACCATTCAATAAATATTTATTGAGCATCTCTTATATGTTGTTAGATTTGATGATGTAGTTGAACCATTATTGCTTATCATAGATAATTATAAAGAAGAATAAATCTACAAATGGAAATCCTTTGAAAATAACATTTTTTAAAATACTTGGTTATTTCTTAACATATGAATAGCTCCTTACCACCTGATCTCTGCTATCCTCAACAGATACAGAATAGATTACTATGACCTTCTTACTGTCCAAGAAGTTTTCAAAGAAAATGAATAAGAATCATAGTATTTTGTTTTTTTTTTTTTTTTTTTTGGTTGGTTGGTTGGAAAGTCCTAGTCAATCTTTTACCTTAAAGTTTTACGTTTAGTTTTTACTTCACAATGAAGTGTGAAGTGGAAAACTTACAGAAGGGTCAGAAGAGCATATAAAAATGATTAAAATTTTTATGAATAGCCCCAATATGTCAGGAAGTAGGTTTAATAGTGGAAGGAAAGGAAGAAGCAATTTTAAATGCGGAAGGATGGACACAGGATTCATCATCAGTAGCTTGTCTTCTTTTCATATAAGTGGTTTGAAACAGGAAAGGGTTTAAATTAGACATTAAAAACAAAACAAAATTTAAAAAACAAAACATAAAAACTCCTGATGGGCTATAGAATAGAGTACCTTAGAGAGTTTTGGAGCTTTTTCTGGTCGTTGTTTAGACGTGATTAGATAACAGAAGCGTCTGAAACAAATACTGGAAGATAGAATATATGCTAGATGATTTGTTTGCTGTCCATTTTTTCTTTCCAAAAGAAAGTAGATATATGATGATCATATTAAACCTGCTGAAAGATTATCAAAATAATTATTATAGAAGCCCATGCTGTATTTTTAAAAGCTACAGAGCTCTGAGAATTCATGGTAAAGGAAATGACTAATTGAAGCTTTATTCTAATCTATACTGAACATTAGGAAAATAGGAATAACTGAATGTGGACTGAGTCTTCTCACATACCCACTGCCACCAGACTAGGCTCAGCCACTATCATATCCTGCCCTACTGTGGTCTACAAAACAAGATGAAAATTTAATATAATTATTTTTTTATTTAGTGGCCAGAACGTATTTATCAGAGTCCATTTGGAGTTACTGCTGTGGATTTTTCAATTGGAACACCTAATCTTTTAGCAGTTGGCTACCACAGTGGCACAGTTGCCATTTATAATGTGCAAAACAACAGTAGCGTTCCAGTTTTGGATAGTAGGTGAGAACCCAAGAATTAGATAAGTATACAATACTTGCTTTTTCAGGAACATTTACTCTAATATTATTTAGTTTTGAATGACTAGTTATGTTGTTATTGAGAGTGATATCATCATTTTTTAAATGCTTAATAAGTTCTTATATTCTCTCCTGCTGAAATGCTCTGTCATGGCATCTCCTTCATCTTCTCTGCCCACTTCACCAATGAACTTCTTTTGGCTTTTCTTTAAAAAACAAAACAAAACAGTTTATGCTTATCTTAAACAGTTACTTTGGTGTAACCTCCTCCAGGAAACCTTCCCATTTGTTTCTTTTGTGTATCCTATGCACACCTTTATCAGAACACATCGCACTCTATGTCAATTATATCTGTCTCTTCCTGAGGAGAGTATAGCTTCTTGAGAGCAAGAATTGAGTCTTACTTACCTTTGTTCCTCAGTAAGTCTCACAATGTTGGCATGTAACAGGAATACAGTAAATGATGAATAATGAATGAATGAATGAGTTATACCGAGAAAACCAAGAAGTTAAAGCTGAAAGATATTCAAATAGATTACGTTTTTGTATTGGACAAGATACCATTGGGGCTAAAATAAAGTGATGTATTTGTATCAGTGTTTAAATAAACTTAGCTAGAACAGGAAATAGTCATTAAAGCAGGGGTTCTTAAACTTAACTTTGGGATTATTTGCAGTTTTGTAAGCATGGGCCTTTGTCTTATTTCTGGAAAGAGGGTCCAGAATTTTTACCATATATAATTAAAGACATCTATGATTTTTAAAATGTTCAGAACTATTGCACCAGAGGGTTTGTATAAAAATGTATTAAAAAATCAAGGCATTCAGTGCTAGGAACAGAACACTCCATTAAGCTGGTAGGAAAAGAATCAGTAATCTGATAAGTGATTTTCATTTTCCAGAAAAAAATTTAAATCTCTATCATAGAATCAATCCAGGGGGCAATCCGGAAATATAGGAAGAAGAATTATTTACCTGAATAGGATTTAAATGACTAATTGATTTAAGCCATGAAAAAAAGTCTTTGTAAAGATGAAGATACTTATATTCCATGTATCTAAAATAATGTAAAAATCAGAATTTACACAACTAAACTAAGAGAGAATGAATGGAGTAAGAAAGTAGATTCTGAAAAGAAAGTATTCACATTTGTGTTCCTGTTATAATAGCTTATATAATTAAAGGCCAATAAAATTTCCCTTTTGTAGGAAATGGGAAAACAGCAGTGAATGTTAGGTGGCAAAGTGATTGTCTTTCTTAAATTTTAAAATATTTAAAATAAAAACCCAGTTTTGAACAATAAAAGCATTATTATTTAAGTAGGTCATGATTGTCTAGGGAATCTGTCCTTATCACTTATACTCCAAGGCTTTAAGAAACTTATTATGATGATTCTGTATTTAGTATTTTTCCCTGTTTCAGTGAATCACCTCAAAAACATTTGGGACCTGTATGGCAACTACAGTGGATAGAACAAGATCGAGGAACAACAGGCGTTGACAAAAGAGAAATACTAGTTTCTATATCAGCAGATGGAAGAATCTCCAAATGGATTATACGGAAAGGACTGGACTGTCATGGTAAAAAAAATATCAAATTGTCTTCCCCTTATTATGTGCTTATTTAAAAATTCCTAGTGAACTATGTGTGAAAGGTGACAAATTTTGAGCTGGCCAATTAAAAAAAAAGTTGGTGTGGTCATTATTTTTCTAAGTATCTAGTTCTAGTATTTGCTAATTTTAACCTAATCATATGCCAAAGATGGCAGAAATGAGAATGTCGTTTGAAGAAGATAGACACATGATATTTGCAGTCCTTTTTCATGTGGTAAATAACAAGTTATGTATTTTTTTCTTTAAAGATTTGATGCGATTAAAGCGAACTACTTCTGGCAGCAACAAAAAAGGAGGGGAAAAGGAAAAGAAAGGTGAAGCCTTGATATCTCGACAGGCTCCTGGAATGTGTTTTGCTTTTCATCCCAAGGTAAATTATTTCAATCCATTATTTACTATTGCATATAACAATTTTCAAAAATTGAAGATATGAAAGACAAAATGTTAGATGTTAATGGATATTGTGCCTAATGTAGAGAGATAGAAAGTAGATAAGTGATTGCCAGGGGCTGGGGGATGGTAGAAAGAGAACAGATGAGTGGGGAGGAGACAAGGGAATGTCTACTAATGATTATGGAGTTTGTTTTTTGGGTGATGGTTACAGAGCTCTGTGAAAAAATAAACATAGCTGTAGCCGCCAACCTAAGGTAGAATAGAACATTCCGGTTGGCTTTCATATGACCTTTATCTGCTTTTCCAGATAGACAAAAGGTATATATTTCTGAGGAACTAGAGAAGGACTCTCTACACTTTCGTGCTTAACTTGAAAAATTAAACTTGCCTCTCCTTGCCTGTCTGGGCCACTCTGCTGCTCTATTACACTTAACAGAAACCTAATCCACTATATGCAGTCCTCTACATTTCAGTGTGAGTGGTGACTCTTAGGATTTTGGAGTTCCTAAATTCATGTTTATCAAGACCAGAATTAAATCAGAGCACAGTTAATGAAGTTCTACTTTTTCTAATTCTTTTTATTTAGAAATACTTTGGAATCAGAAAATTCAGCCACTATGACAGACTTTTAAGAAAACATATCTCATGTTTTCTGTTACATGTAATATGATCATCTCTTTAGTGACACCACATTTACCTCAATATGCAAACCAATATGAGCTCCTTCTCTGTTCTACCCTGTTATCCAAAGGATACTTAAATCTTATCATCCCTTTCCTTCTAGTCCAAGCCTACTATTGCTAATGTAATTCAGGCCTTTATTATTTTATTACTTTAGCCATCTTCTAACTGCCTTCATTCTCAAATTCCTATAATCCACCTTCACTTTGACTCTAGAATAGCAGTTCTCAGTGTGGGCGGGGAGGGGTGGCTTTTCTCACCAGGGAATGTTTGGCAGTGTCTTACAATGTACAGACAGCCACCATGATGTTGCTACCCCACACCTCCCAACAAAGAATTATCTTGTCCAAACTGTCAATAGTGCCAGGTTGAGAGAACCTAGTGTGGTGTCCTAGAAATGTCCTTGACATAGGAATTCAAGATTGTGGTAGTCTAGGAGCCGAAATAGCTCAGTTGGGAGAGCGTTAGACTGAAGATTGTGGTAGTCTGTTTTGCATTGCTATAAAGGAATACGTGAGGCTGGGTAATTCATAAAGAAAAGAGGTTTATTTGATTCACAGTTCTACAGACTGTACGAGAAGCATGGCACCAGCATCTACTTCTGGCGAAAGCTTCAAGGAGCTTCCAATCAATGTGGAAAGTGAAGGGGGAGCAGGTGTGTCACATGGCAAGAGAATGCACAAGAGAGAAGAGGTGGTGGCAGGCTCTTTTAAACAACCCTCCCTGGCATGAACTAATAAAGCAAGAACTCACTCATTCTGGTGGGAGAGCACCAAGCCATTCATTCATGAGAGATCTGCTCCCGTGACCCAAACACCTCCCACAAAGCCCCACATACCACACTGGGGATCAAATTTCGACATGAGTTTTGGAGGGGCTAAAATAAGCCATACACTGGGAGAAGATATTTGCTACATATGTTATAGACAAAACAATAGAATCTAGAATATATAAGGAACTTATACAAATGAATATGAAAAAGATTATTAGTAAAATGGTCAAGAGACATAAACAGAAAACACAGATGGTCAATAAACATAAAGTGTTCACCTTATTAAAATTTACATAAATGGGACTTAAAGCCATGAGATATAATTTTACATGTAACAGAATGGTAACATTTAAGATTTCTGATGTAAGGCCGGGCACAGTGGCTCACGCCTGTAGTCCTAGCACTCTGGGAGGCTGAGGCAGGCGGATCACTTGAGCTCAGGAGTTTGAGACCAGCCTGAGCAAGAGTGAGACCCTGTCTCTACCAAGAATAGAAAGAAATTAATTGGCCAACTAAAAATATATAGAAAAATTAGCCGGGCATGGTGGTGCATGCCTGTAGTCCCAGCTACTCGGGAGGCTGAGGCAGGAGGATCGCTTGAGCGCAGGAGTTTGAGGTTGCTGTGAGCTAGGCTAACGCCACAGCACTCTAGCCCGGGCAACAGAGTGAGACTCCGTCTCAAAAAAAAAAAAAAAAAAGATTTCTGATGTAACCCAACTATTGAAGAGAATGTGAGTCAAAGGGAATTTTTATATACTGCTAGTGAATATAAATTGGTTATACCACTTTGGTAGAAATTGTATTTGTATCATGTAATTTAAAACTGCCAGATGTGGTGGTGCTTGTCTGGAGGCTGAGGCAGGAGGATCACTTGAGCCTAGAAGTTTGAGGTTGCAGTGAGCTATGATCATACCACTGCACTCTGGTCTGGGTGACAAAGTGAGACTTTGTCTAAGAAATAAAATAAAATAAAATAAAACTTCATATTTGTCTTCTCTTTGACTCATTCTAATGAAAGAACTTACTTACTATTTTCCTGGACTGCTAGTTCCATTGTCAAGAACCTGTAATGTTAGAAAGTTCCTTCCTCATTTTAAGCCAAAGTTTTTCTATGTAACTTCTAGACTGGATATTAAATGCTACCCTCTATTCTAGCAAAGGACGAATCTATATTTTGTTTTGCATAGTTGTCTTCAGGTAGTTATATTGTTATAAAATCATGACAAAAAAAAAAGACATCAGACACCTAAATTCAAGATAGTATTTCTAGTTTGGGTTCTTGAATTGATTTTAATAGATTCTAAATTGTCTAACCTTCTGTTTAGCACACTTACTAATATGCATTTTGATTTGTGTTCTAGGATACAAATATCTATTTGGCTGGCACTGAAGAAGGCCATATTCACAAATGTTCTTGTTCATATAATGAACAATACCTAGATACCTACAGAGGGCATAAGGTTAGTTTAATTATAACAGGTATGGAAAATTTAATTTATCTTGTAGTATTTCTGGAAAAAATGTATCATTAATATCATTATATACAGTATATTCAACATGCAATAAATTTATAACTTCAGAGTTAACAATACCAACTTGAATTAAGTGCTTTTTTTCTGTGAAAACCAGTGTGGGACATTTTATTTTGGCTTCTAGATATCCTTGACTTATTTTTGCAAGTTTTGGAAGTCACAGTTTTTGTTTCTGAAAGACTTTACTTATGATAACATGCTGATCCCAAAGTAAAATTGTCCCTTGCTCATGCCTATTCTCTCTCTCTCTTTTTTTTAAGAGACACAAGTCTTCCTACGTTGCCCATGCTGGCCTTGATCTCCTGGGTGCAAGGGATCCTCTCACTTCAGCCTCCCAAGTAGTGGGACTATGTGCTCTATATCTTTTTATGATTGTACCATTCATGTTTTCTTCACTTACTCTCTCATTCTTTTTTTTCTTAATGTTTTATCTTTTTTAAGTATGTATGTACAATATGTATTAATGCTTAGTGAATATTGTAGCAACTATATTTTTGTGTTTCTGTATGGAATAATTTAGGGAGGGTTCAATTTATCATCTTACTGTCAGCTACAGTAATAACCACACAATAACAGATGGTATGGCTGGGTGTAGTGGCTCATGCCTGTAATCCTAGACTTTGGGAGACTAAGATGGGAAGATCGCTTGAGGCTGGGAGTTCAAGACCAGCCTGGGAACATAGCAAGACCTCATCTCTACAAAAAAATTAAAAAATTAGACAGGGATGTTGGCACGTACCTGTAGTCCTAGCTACTCAGGAGGCTGAGCCAGGAGGATTACTTTAGCCTAGGAGGTTGAGGTTGCAGTGAGCTATAGTGGTACCACTGCACTCTAGCCTAGGCACAGAGCAAGACCCTGTCTAAAAATAAAATATATAAAATAAAATAGTAAATAAAATAAAATGGTAATCTAGAAATTTTAGCACTTTTAATTTGCTGGTTGAATTTAAAATATAAGATGTCAAATATCTACCTATGTATTTTAATTTATTTTTTTATTTCTAGGGTCCAGTGTACAAAGTAACTTGGAATCCATTTTGTCATGATGTATTTTTAAGCTGTTCTGCAGATTGGGGTGTTATCATATGGCAACAGGATAATCTCAAGCCATTTTTGAGTTTTTATCCAACTACTTATGTAGTTTACGATGTTGCCTGGTCTCCAAAATCACCCTATATCTTTGCAGCTGCAAATGAGAGCAGAGTGGAGATTTGGGACCTTCACATCAGCACGTAAGTGCTCATATTTTTCTTGGGGGCATTTCTAGTAGAAACAGTTCAAACTAAATGATACTGATAGTTTTGACATCAGTTAGACAGTAAAAGAAGTAATAGTGTACATTATGAGAGTCTTCTATGAATAAAGATACATGCCAGGATGCTATATTAATGTTAATTACTTATACCATATGTGGTTTTAAAATGTCTGAATGAAAATAGTTTACCTAACTCATCTCCTCAAACTTTTACAGGATGATATAGGATGTTATGTAACTATCTTGAATTCTTATTGCCTATTTTATAGAGGAATAAAGAGAGGCATGATTATATTCTTAATTAAAGATTCTCTACAATAGACAAAGGGGACAAAGTAATTGTTTTTGCAATATTATTCTCTTACCTCATTTCAAAACATATTCAAAGGGATATGAACTTAATTAAAATTTTTGATTTAAGATGTTATACCAAAGTTATTAGAGGATCATCTAGATCCATCTATGGTTCTTAATATGAACATTTATACAATGCTGAAATAAAACATTTTATGGTTCTTCTTCAATTGGAAAATATCATAAATCTTTATGCTAGTTATTAGCAGAAGGAGCTGGAAAATACATTCTGATTTAAAGAAAGGATGTAAAATTCAGTAGGTTTATTCTTCATGGTAAAATTTTTTTCCTAGAAGTTAATCATTCAGTAACTTTAAAATTTTGTCGTATAGTATCAACTAAAAATCAAGGATTGCATCACAAAACAATTTTTTAGTATGAGGTGAATAATGTATAAAGTAGCTGCTTAAATAATCCCACCTCGGATTTTAACTTTTGTGGAAAAACTGAAGTTCCCAGGACCACACTTCTTTAAAAGTATACAAAGTTGCTACTTCTGGTTTTTTGTTTTGTTTTAAGGGCTTTAGGTGGATTGCTTTAGATGACCAAGACTAGAAAAAGTTCCTGTTCAAAATGTACTTTTATGTTCCAGAAGATCATTGGAATGAAAACATTCTTCTGTTAAAAGACAGTTATTATTTAAGAAGTTGCATTTGTCAGGGTTTTCCAGAGAAACAGAACCAATAATATGTATCTGTTTATATATCTATATCTGTATCTATTATCAATATCTATATTTAGAGAGTTTTATTTTAAGGAATTGGCTCACATGATTGTGGGTCCTACCTAGCAAGTCTGAAATCTTCAGGACAGAGTTGCAGACTGGAACTTCCTGCAAGAGTCATGTTGCAATCTTTAGTCCAAAGGCGTTCTGCTTTTATTCCACTTAGGGGGAACGCAGTCTTTTCTCTTAAGGCCTTCACCTAATTGGGTGAAGCCTAGCCATATTACAGAGTGTAATCAGCTTTATTCAGAGTCTACTGATTTAAATGTTAATCACATCTAAAAAAAAACACCTTAACAGCAATGTGTAGACTAGTGTTTGACTAAACAACTAGGGTACCATAGACTAGCCAAGTTGACACACAAAATTAACCATCACAAAAGTTTAAATTTATAAGCTCACATCTTAATTGTGAATTACTTTAATTTACCTGGTTGAATTTAGTTCACTGAAGAAATGAAAGTTTTGATTGAGTAAGGAGTGAGAAGCAGTTATTTTTGAGCTTAGAAGCACTTGAGGTTTCTAGGTTTTGTTATATGAAATAAAAAAGAAATCTCAAACTTTTCTTAGTCTGTATATTTAAAAGACCATATTAATATAGCAATTGAATTTACAATTAAAATATTTCATTGCAGTTTGGACCCTCTGATTGTGCATGTTGCTAATCCTGGAATCAAGTTCACAACCGTTCTCTTTGCCAAACAAACAGATTGCCTTCTGGTGGGAGACAGTGATGGACAAGTTGCTGTGTATGAACTGAAAAATATGCCTACTCCTTTGGATTCTGTCCGGGTAAGACTCAAAAGTAAAAAATTTATGTCATTTTATGAGTCTGTTCATAAAATGTACTTTTGTAGCATGCAAGGGATTTACGTTTCTGAAGTATCTGAAGGGTGAGGTACTAGAAAGAACATAAGTTGCGAGAGTTACTACCTACTAGGCATAGTACCTACTAGGCTTATTTTCTTTCAGCCTCACTTTCTTTATCTGTAAATCATGAGAATAATAGTGTTACTGAGCATAATAATTATAAATATTATGTGCAAGAACTTAAAATTGTGCCTAGTGTGTAGGCAGTACTTAATAATTTTTAAATAAACCTGAAGAAGTTTATTTCATATATGAAAGATTTTTACATGAAATAATCGTATTTTTCAATACTGTCCGATGTTCCTGAAAACAGGCATTTTCTGTTGGCATTATCCTATTCTCTTACTCTGGTCTTCAAATATCAAAGTCTTGTTGCCAAACTTTTGACAAGTAACTCAGTATCATTAGATTCCCATCATTTTTAAAATAGCTTTTCAAGTGGTTTTTTTCTGTTTCTTACATTTAAATTGTTACTGCAAACAATAATCTGGTAAATATTACCACAAATACTATCAATATGTTAAAAATATTAAAAATATGCACAAATCAATTAAAAAACCCACCAGACTCTAATAGAAGAGTGGGCAATGGTCAGGAACAGGTCATTCACAAAAAATGACTAGTAAATATATTTTAAAATCCAACCTTTCTAATAACTAAATAAGTAAAAATATTGTTAAATTAAAATGTGATAGCATTCTCATTTATCAAATTAATAAGGTTTATTAAAAATATTTTTATGGGACTCCTCAATACTGGCAAAAATTTGATAAGTCCTCTTGTACTGATTGTTGGAATAAAAATTGATATAGCCTCTTGGAAATCTATTTGACAACCTGAATCAAGACCATCAGAAATGTTCAAGGGACTGTTGATTCCCTTTAACTAGTAATTATACTTCTGGGACTCTATCCTTCAGAAATATTCATAAATGCAATAAAAAAATTAATTATAGCATTACTTGTGATAGGATAAAAGAAAACAAAAAGGAAAAGGGAACAACGTAAATATCCAACAAGAGGGAAATGTGACCAGGGGAATCAGATGGTTGAGAGAATCAGGGTCACATGTAGGAGATAAGAGTTCTACCCCAACCATATGGATTGCAAATGTTAAATAAGTAAATAAATAAAATGCTTAGGACTTCGTACTTGTCATTCCCTTGGCCTAAAATCCACAAGGTTTGCTCTTTTACCAACTCAAATGTCATTTTCCCAGTAAAGTCTTTGCTGATGATCTTATTTAAAAATTGTAACCTCTGCTCTTTCTCATGCTCCCTATTCAATACTCTTCCATGACTCATTTTTCTTAATAATGCTTATCACCTTAAAATATGTATAAATTTATTTATGTATTTTATGTTTATTTATGTATAAATTTATGTATTCTAATATAATTTATTTATGTATTTTGTTATTGCACATGTCCCACAACTAGAATGTAAACTCCATGAAAACAGTGATTTTTGTCTCTTGTCCTGGGCTATATCCTCCTGGCCTAGTATAGTTATTCAATAAATGCTTTTTGAATAAATACGCATTGAAAACTAGAAGAAGAAATCAACATAAATATTATTTCTTGGGGTGGAATTATGATGAATTTTAGTTTTTCTTTTTTTAATTATCTGTTTTTCAAATCATCTACATGACATAATTTTTTTTCCCCAAAATTCACTGGTCTCCTTATGTAATAATTTTAGTCTACTCTGAGGAATGCAGCCCTAATGGCTTACTTTTCATGATATAAGACATTATAATTTCTCACACATTCATTGAGTATAAGATATTTTAATAGGTGATAGGATGTTTATCTCCATGTTGAAACTTATCTAAGATACACAACTCATCAGCCAAAAGAAATTTAAAGAGAATTTTATTCTTTATTCAAATCTCTTAAAATTCACTTAAGTAGATCCAAATACATAGTTCATAGAAATCCTTTTTCTTCTTCTGTCCATATCTCTCAAATCCTAAATGTAGTCTCAAAGCCTAATCCATCCTTTTTTATTTCTATAATTCTTTTAGTTCTATTCCATAAGAGCTCTAAGAACTTGTCCACAAACTGAACTTGGGGTAGAGGGGAGGAGTTGAGTTGTTCTAAAATGTTTGTTAGTGTGTATTGGAGGTAGTAGTGGAAGAGAAATCTGTAAGCATTAACATGTTGATTCTTTTCATTTCATATATATCTGTAGAACCTATCAAGTACTATGATAATTTATCAAAATAAATTACAATATTATGTATACATGTCTTTTTTTACTAGTTTGAGCTACTTAGAAACTTGTATATTCAAGTATCTAGCACAGTGCTAGCACACAATAGGCATTCAGTGAATGGTGAATAAATGTCTGAACAAACACATGCACACACAAAGGCATATGGTTTTTAAGAAACGGACAATGGATATTCAAGAAACTATGATCAAGTCATGAAGAACTCCTATAGAAGCACAGAACAATAAACTCCTATAGAAACACAGGGCAAGAAAATAATTGATTTTTGAAAGGCAAATGGGAAGAAGAAAAGGAAAAAAGAGAAGAATGCTTTGGGGAAGGCTTTCACAAAGGAGATTAAATTTCAGCTATGTTTGTCAGTTTAGGATTTTTCCTTGCAGATCAAGGGTGGAACTGTTATTCTAGACTGAGGGGAAAGGCTTGACCAAAGATAATGGAATTAGAAAGGTCCATGGCATTTTAAGGAAATGATAAGCCAGTTGGTTCATTTGGGAGCAGAAAAAGTATGACTGCCATGATAAAGATTTGATCTTTATTCTATGGAAAATGGAAAGCCATTTAAGGTTTACAGTTCTAAAAGTGACAGAGAAAAAACTAAATTAGATCCCTGTCTCATACTTTGTACAATGGTAAGCTCCAAATGGGTTAAAGACCTTTTTGAAAAACAAACAAACAAACAAAACTAGAAGAAAATATAGGAGCATATCTTCATGCTTTAAGGGCAAGGATAAATTTTTTTGAGTAAGATCAAAAAAAAAAAAAAACCCTTAATTTTTGTGTTTCCTTATTTGTAAAATGGATATAATAATGGTACCAGAATCAAAGGTTGTTAGAAAGATTAAATGAGTTAGTAGGTACAACATAGTTAAAACTGTTCCTGGTGCATAGTAAGCTCTCAATAAAACTCAGCTATTCTTTATATGATTATTGCATCAAACTTAAAGTTTTCTATTCAAGATTTCATATGTCAAGTTAAAAGTAACAGACATTTAGTATCTAGTATATACAAAGAACTCTAGTAAAACAATAAGAAAAAGTCAAATAACTCAATTTTTTTAAGTGGGCAAATATATAAAATAGTAATTCACAAAAGAAATTTGAATATCAAATAAACTTATAAAGCAACATTCATTGTCACTAGCAATGAGGAAATATACTAATAAAATTATGTAAAATAATAGTTCACACTGATTGGATTTATAAATATTAAAATGTCAGCCAGTATCAAATGCTAGCAAAGTTGTAGGGAATTAGAAACTACCTAAAATTTCCCTATTCTCATGATAATATAAATTATAATAGCCTCTTTGGAGAACATTTCAATAAAACAGAAAATTCAAATGCCATACAAGCCAGTGATACCATAGAAAATTACATCTTACACATGTATACCAGGCGACTTGTATAAGATATCAGCGTGTTTTTATTTCTTATTTCTAATGTTTCCTAAAGTAGTCTTTATATGTGGAAAAGATTATGCAGTCTACTTTGACTTAAAAAAATTATATTCAAATGATGTTATAAATTTAAAAAAAATTCACTTTAAGTTCTTACATTTAGATTATATATTTTATTTTTCTGCTTGTAAGTCCAGCCGATTTTGTTATATACTTTCAAGTGAGCTTTTGTAACTTAAATTTTAAAAAATATTTTAAATCTCATTTATAAATTTAATATATTGGATTTTTAAGTACTTCCATTGTCTTATGGACAAACAAATCTCAGATACTTAGGGAATTCATATTAATTTCATAAATTAAACATTTTAAATAAGATGAATCAACTTTTCTTAAATGTTCCAATGCTGTTTACAAATTAGTAAGATTTCAATCTATGATCACAAGTGTACATCAATTACCCAATTACACATTTATATAAGAATCAAATGCTTATCTATTAGGCAATCTAATGTGGCAAATTCTCTTATATATAAGGAATATTTAAAATATCAAATATGTATAAATTCCTTGATGAAGAGAATATTAAAATTATGTGTTTGATTTGCTGTATCATTTCTCTTCACAATGCTTATTCTTCTAAGGGCAAAAAAGAATAATATTATAAGTATTTTTGGAGATTATTTTCTCAACTGACTGAGATGCATATAGACTTAAGATTTTAACCAAGGATGAGATCTGAAACTTAGCACATTTAAGGGGATTTTCTGAACTACATTAGCTACCTCACTGAGCCCTGTTTTACAGTTGATTTGTCAATATACTCCAAATGGAATTGTCTCATAACCCATGTCTCCTAAAGCCTAGTTACATATTACCTAAGTCCTCCATCTTCTCACGGAAGTCTGCAACCCTGCCCGTGGTGCTGTGTCACTTGTTTGACTTCATTTATTTACCAAGTCATTAAATTCTAAATTATAATGGTTTTCCTATTCCATACAACTGCAACCCTTACAGCTGTTTAAATGACATCTGATTAGAGTCTATGTATCTTTTAGGACTTTGTTCAACTTACTGGTAATAGTGTGAAAAAACATGCTAATGAGAAAATAGTGTTTATAGCAGCCTTGTTTTTATGATACATTGATAAATTGGAAACAATCTAAATGATCAACAGTAGAGGACTGGATCAATAAAAATGTGGCATTTTCACATGTGTAACTACATGCAGATATTTAAATGATATATATCTTAAGGTGTTAATGTAACAAATTTTGAATAAGTCTGAAAAACATGTTAAATGAGAAAAGCAAATTTCAGGAAGGTAAGTACAATATGCTACAATTTATGCAAATGTTATTTAACCACAAAAATAAAAACAGTATTTTTTATTTTTAATTATTATGGATACATAATCATTGTAAATCTTCATAGGGTACATGTGATGTTTTGGTATAGGTATACAACAATGTGGATTAATCAAATCAGGGTAATTAAGAGATCCATCACCTGAGACATTTGTGATTTCTTTGTGTTATTCTTAGTGGACATATATTTAGTAAAAGTATAAAATATAGACTGGAATATGGGAGAAAAATGCTTCATTTTTGTGTTTGGATTTGAACTGGTTAGAACCATCTTTTATTACTAATTTAAGCAGTATGCTCTACAAGCAGAAAGCTGAGCTTAAAGAGTCTGAACATTTTTGGCAGACTAGCATGTGTGTGTATGTGTTAATGATTCCAAGCCTGGTGAGCAAAATTTTCTTTTAACAAATCTATTCCATACATTAGTAAATGAAGACAGTTTCCTGATACAAATATGTTTTTCATGATTTTGGTCACTATATTTGAAAGGTTTAAGGTTATATTTTTGGGAGATTAAATAAAATAACCCTATTAATCAAGTTTGTTGTTACAAACAAGCACATGCTAAATGAATTGATATACCTATGGTCATAATAGTAATTTGAAGTCTCAAAGTAACTCATGTCAAAAACATTATTTCCTATCAAGTAACATTATGACCTATAATTTTTAAAATTTTAGCCAAGAGTGAGTCAAAGTTTTGGAAGGCTTATGATTTCATTCTGTAGGGAAGATGTACAGCAAATTTATGATAAAAGCTGTCTCTGGGAAGTGAAGAATAAGGGAAGAACAGGATTAGGAAGGTATACACAGGGAACATCTATTAGTAAAGTTTTATTTCTTTTATTCAAAAATATACAAAGCAAAGATGGCATTTGTTGTTTTGGGTGGTATGTGTTTTACAAACAAAGCCAAAGTACCAGGCGTGCTAAAGCAGTATTCATTGAGGAAAAACCCATGAAGATCAATGGCACTTTTAAGACCACATCTCTCCCTCCCTTCTACATTGCCGCAAAGTCACCCTCTGTGACTGCATAGCAGGACTTTGATTCTTGGCCTGGTTTTAAGGGACATGATTTCTGAAACTCTGGCGCCTCCCTGAAGAAATCAAGGACCAGAATACTTTGGTGATAGAATATTGCACAGGGTTGGCTCCAGCCCTATCCTACCAGCTCAGGGTTCATGATTAGAAGTAACACTAACCTGGTGCCTGGTGTAAACAAGACTGGGATCCAAGACTTGCAATTATAACATTTTGATATAGATAACTGTTGACTGGATTTACCACCACATTAGCATTCATGACTAGGGAAGCACCAGCTCTACTTCTGGGCATAATAAGGGTTGGTTGCTGAGGGTCTAAGTCTCGCATTGAACAGAATTATGGTTTAGCACTTGGCAAAAGTCGATTTCAATGGAAAATTGCAGGAAAAGCAGCTACTTTTCTGGAAGCAGCCTGTAGAGAATCACTTTTGTATACGATTATATTTTTATCATTATGATTCAGTATACAAATGTGTGCCATATTTTTTCTCTGCTTTTGATGTTTATCTTTTTTGAAAATTAAAGGAAAAATAAAAAGATAACTGAAATGTTTAAAATAGGGTTTTTGAAACATAAATTTGTAACACATATATGTATGTGTGTATATATATATATATATATATATATATATATAAGAAATGCTGACAGACACTGAAGGTAGAAAAAATAGAGCATTTATTCTTTCATTCATTCAACAAATACTGAACTATGTGACAGGATCTATTGTAGGCACTAAGGATAACATTGAACACATTATAATAGTGATCTATTACATTTGTCCAAATGAGAGACTGAAATAGAAAGAGATGGATTTGAGAAACACATTAAGGGTTGGGATTGACAGGATTTGGCGACTGATTTGATGTTTCAGGGCTTAAACAATGGGGAAGTACCAAAGATAGTATCATATAGGCAAAAAGACAGGAACTGACTTATAGTATCTAAAGTGTTTATAACTCTTTAAGGTTTATAAAATACTGTCAGGTAAGTTAGCTCATTCAACTCTCATAACAACCTTTAGAAGTAGTTGTTAATATTTTCATTATACATTTGAAGAAAGTAAGACTCCCAGAGTTCAGTGATTTTCTCAAGTTTACCTTAACTATGTGATAGAGAAAACTCTTTTGCTTTCAGTTCCTTTCTTTTCACTATATTCTCTCTTTCTTGAAAACTCACCTCTCATCTATGATTTTTATCCATTATATATGATCATTTTACCCCTTTTCATACAAATATCAGTATCATTAAATGAAAATAACAAAACCGACATGGAAATTGAGAAGTTCTACTCTCTAAATCGAGCATTAACAGGTCAGGAAAGAGCTTAAGATATCATTAAGTTTAATAGGTATTTACAAATGAGAAAGCTCAGGTGTAAGCATTAAGGTTAAATAGGAGCTGCCAAAATTGTCCCCTTACTGAATCCTTATAAAATTATTTATCAAACTTCATTAAGAGAGTCTTTCATAGGAAAGAGTAGGTTTATACTAGGAAGTAACTGTTACTGTTTAAACTTACTTTTGTTTGTTTCCTTTTTACGGTCTTATTGGATGCCCTTTATATGTCTGTCACTAACTTATAAATTTTAAATGATGTTTTAAAGACTCCTTTACCTTTTAATTTTTATTATATTGCATTATAATTTTGTGACTTTTTTTCTTTTTAGGGAGAAATAATAGATACTTTGCTTGGATCCAAGTCAAACCAACCAGGATAATTCATCATTTCTAATGTCATTTTTGTTGTTGTTTAAAGAAAAAGGAGCAGTGTTTAATATCCAATAGTTTGTATTGTATTCTGTATACCAGATTTTGATTTTAGAAAATAATATTTGATGTATAACTGGCACTTAAATGTGATATAAATTTAATAAACTTTATTTTAGAGATATTTGATAAATTTGTGATCTAAGCTAAGAGTTATTCTAAATAAGAGTGAGTTTTGTTATAATTCTCTTAATTTTTCTAAAGATATTCCTACTCCTTGGTCGTATTTCAAATACATGTATGTACTTATAAAATGTCCAAATAGGTTAGAAAATTATTATTCGTTTTGAAGCAAAACTTAGATATTATTAGAATTACTTAAACTGAAATCTTCATAAGAAAATTCCACTGACTTTTAGAACTTCTGCTTTCCAAGCTGTTTTCCAGGGTTTATAATTATGCAATTGTTAGTATGGTGAGAACAGTGGTTTCTCATACCCAACTTTGAATCAGAATTGTATCCTCCTAGATCTGAGAGCTGAAGCTATAGCACCTCTTTAGACTATTTGACAAGCAAAAGACATGACAGCAAATATCAGAATTGCATTATTTGGCCAGCGGGCATCACATTCCTAATTTAGTGAGAAAAATTAATCTGGGACACATCTGCGTGCCCAGAATCTGCTCTAGATTTTAAGCCCAGGCTTAAATGGACCCACACAGAAAACAGATTTGTAGGCCACACCAGGCTGTTATTTTATGAAGCATTCTAGAGTAAAGTTATGGAATGGAGGTGGGGATAGGGGACAGTGACTCCTCCAAATACAGATTGCTAACAGGCTATTTTATGCACTTTGTCTTAACAAGTCCTGGGTTTGTTAACTGAGGCTGTCTGATATCATGGCCTATTGTATAAAGCATTCTGAGTGGAGAGGAGAGGATAGGGCATATCAAATGCACTAAACTCTCTGGGAAAATACATATATATGTTAAAAACCAAGAATGGAAGGAATCAGTACAATAATGGAAACTATTTTTTGCAAGTATCTATTGCTTTACAATCTCCATTTCTTTAGAGCCACCCTTTAAAGAAAAGCAAGGCAATTTTTAGGTAGATTTTGAATTTAGGTCAGGTTATAAGTATTATAAATTTTCTACTGGTATAAGTCATTGTGATTATATATTTGTCTTTCTGAAAGATTGGACTTCTATAACACTTTGTTTAAGAAAATAAAAACTTGATTTAATTGAAACAAACATGTTCCTTTCAATATTATTATCATCATCATTATTATTATTTGTAGAGACATGGTCTTGCTGTGTTGCTCAGTTGGTCTTGAACGCCTGGCCTCCCACTTTGGCCTCCCAAAGTGCTAGATTTACAGGCATGAGCCACCATGCCCTATTATGTATTTTTGATCTTTAAAATTTTTTCACATATTTTCCTCTCACTGTTCATTCATCAAACCCACATGAGAAATAAAGCTATTCTTGGATCTTGGGCAACTGATGCTGAAGCACTAAATCTATTCCATTCTACTCTTCTCAGCCATGTTCTTGCAGTCTTAAGTGATTCTCCCATACTTCAACATCAAGTTTTTACTCTCAGATCTTTTACCTCGGAACTTCTGAAGGAATTACTTTGCTTGATTTATAGACTGGCTTTCAATCCTTTCTAGTAAACTCTATTTACCACAATTTTTTAAGAATTGAATAAGAATTCTTCTGTTCCGTCATTAGCCATCTCATGTTATCCTTACACCTACGTATATACACCCCCCGTGTGCTGGCAAGGGACCTAAGGACGGAATGGTGATTCTGCTAACTTTAGGCTCCTATTTTGTGCTAGGCGTTCATTACTTCATTTGGTAATTTTCTACCAGCTATCTCTCATACAGAACTTACATAACCGTTGCCTGAGAGTAAACTGTTAGCTGCTCTTCTAGCTGAGGTAGGAAAGGAAGATTGTATTCACTATTGTGTAATTGTGTATCATATTTAGTGTGTTACTTTGGTTCACCTCTATGTAGTTACATACAATTATAAGTGAAAAAGTAGACTACTTAGTATTTGCCCTTTTGTCTCAACTGGAGTCTCTCTAAAAGAAAATATTGAATTTTACTGTCAATGTATTTAGTTACCAGCATACTAGTAATAATGCCCATTAAAGTTTCTTACAATTTTCAAAATACTTTCATGTCCATTATCCCTGTGTATCCTCATAGCAATCCTATGGGCTCAGTAGTTGTAATATTATCATAATCTCTGTTTTCCAGATGATATAATTAAGGCTTGAAGAGGTGATATAACATGCCAAAGACCATACAGCTGGTAATTGGTCAGGCTTGAACTCAAGCCCAAAGCTTTAAACAGTTCTTATGTATTTCCCAGTATTGTGTAGTAAATGGTTAATGCCCTAAATAGGTTGCTGAGGTCTCATGCACCAAAACATGAGTATGCATATTTTTCCATAATTAAGGTTTTATCCATAAATGAGAATGCTCATAAATTTGGTTTTTCTCGGTGTTGTCCTGTATTCCTTCTGTTGGGAACACCCTCCTCCACTCCTCACTCTTCTTCAACATGTCAACTCTTCACTCACCTTTCAAACTTCAGTTGCCATCTCACCTTCTCAAAAGAGCCAAGCTCCCTCCTGTAAGTCTTACCACCTAACCGCACTAAATTTGGTTTTTTTGTTAAATGTTCTCAAGTCACCATGGGTTTCCCTCATAGCACTATTTCAGAAATTGTCATTGAGGGATAACATTTATAGATATATTTTTTAATCATTTTTTTTCCATTACCTTTCCCTTCTCAAATTGGCAGTTCTGTGCTTATTAGTTTAAGGAGACATAAAGTAACAATAAATCAAAGACATTTATTTTTGTTTTATAAAAGCATAGGATTTAGGAAAGGTATTTGGGACATAGACCAAGTATCTTCAACATAAAGAGAAGTGTGAAGTTTTCTCAGGGATGGAGGGGGTGGGGAAATGAAAAGAGGGAGGCCTGGGATCCACAGAGAAGAGGGGACCCATGTCCTGCTTCTAAAATGCATTGTCTGGGAAGTACGGCTAGGAGGGACCACAGTCAATTTTGAAAACCATCCCCATCCAACGAGTGCTGTGCAGGAACAAAGAACTACTGGAACTGAAGAATCCAGGCAACGAAGGAAACAACAACTCTTAGATGACAGAAGGGCCTTGGCACAGAGTAAGATGCTGTAGTAACATCAGAGAAGGGGAAGGAAACCAAGCCCAACGTGAACATTAACTTGTTTTCTGTGTTGTTTATTTCCGCCAGCTGGGTGGATTGGAGATGCGGAGTCAGAAATTAAACTGAGTCATAGAAAATGTATTTCTTGGATAACTGAATTTCCAAACGGAGATTCATACCTCAAGTTCTAGATGTTTATTTGTGTGATCATTTGCTTAGTCCGGCTCTCTCCCAGACTGTCAGCTCCTTGAAGGTAGGGGCCATGTGTTTTGCTCACCACGCTATTTGCAGCAACTAGAAGAGTGCCTCCAGAGAGCAGTAGTACAACAAACACTTGTTGAATAAATGAATAATCAAATTAATGGGGAAATGATGACTCTATACTTGTCTCCTGTCATAACAAGACCTAATGTTGATATTTTAGATGTGATTTCCTTTAATTAAGATACGTATATCTTAATATCACAAAGGGTAAAATATTTTACCGTTTGGTAAACGTATTACTATGGAAAATGTATTAATAAAACATAAAATCATTCTGGAAAGTTGATAAACATAGTCATAGGTTTCTTTGTTCTGTAAGAATGTAAAGTCAAATTTTCCCATCAAGGCAAATCTCAAAACTCAAAACTAATCTACGATCCCTTTCTTTTGGTGAGTATTGCTGCTACTTTGTGAGGCTGGGTATCTACCAGCTATTTGCGGAACAATTTATATTCAATGTAAAGCACCTTGCATAATGCCTGGAACACAGTAGTCAATCAAAAATGGCAGGTCTCCTTGGTTACCGTTTACCACAATAAAAAGAAAAATGAAAAAAAAAAAAAAAGGCAGCTCTCATTTTGATTATCCCAGAGCCATATCTCTGTGTCCTGGTCTGAGAACCTCGTTGCCCTTTGTGGTTGATTGGGTCCTTGCCAGGCCCACTCCTACTGACTGTGCTAGTGACTTCATTTGTTACTTTATACAGTATTTAAGCTGTGTGTCTTGTTTGTTCAGGATTCTGTACAATGTTCAAATTCATCCTCATATCCATAGAACATTTACTAGGCTATTAACCTTCATTTTTTTAGGTCAACATGCCATTTGGTGATAAAACTAAAAGGCTTACAGTTTACATGAAACTAATTCCTGGGTTAAATAGAAAGCACAACATGTTCATTAAGTTGGGACATATAAAACATTGTTATGAATCGTATACAGATGAGCACTGCTTTTTTTAAATGGATGAGACGTTTATGTAGCATCCAGAGCAACTCATGAAAAATGTACTTTCACCACATCTGTATTTTCTTTGAATAAGTCAACTATTAAAAGATACGGCGCCATGAGACCTGGAACAAAGGATCCCAGGATGTTTTATGGGTCCTACTTCAGAATTTACTGATAATAATTTTATGGAATTTTCCAAATTATTACACACATTTTATTTATTGAATCTTTATTTCTAAAAACCCAGGGGACAACAAAAACAGAAGAAAATAGCTGCTTTAAATGTCAATTACTATTTCTTTCTTTCTTT